>VWZG01002797.1:117758-190953 GCA_013396735.1 Grallaria varia
AACTAGGTTGCGCTTTTTTTTTTTTTTTAACCTAATTACAGCTCTTGTCTAATCCCAGAAGTAATTCATATACATTGCAATTAAAGGGAACAGTCTAAGGCAGCGTTCTGTCTCCACTGCAGCTTTTTAACTTGCCCTAAATGTAGCTCTAAAGAAAGCCAGCACGCTCAGCTGTTCCCGATCCGTGTTACTGAGGCTTCTCTCTTTATTTTTCAGTATGTTTTGGCAGTTGGTAGCTCTGTCTTCTATGCTATGTTTTACGGCGATCTCGCAGAGGTCAAATCTGAAATCCATATACCAGATGTGGAACCTGCAGCCTTTCTAATCCTATTAAAGTAAGTGGCCACTACAAGTCTACTAATTACATTGGACAGAATCAAAGTAGCTTATAAAATATACATCTCCTAATTGGCATTGTGCGATATGCACTTATTGCTGTTTACTTTATGTGCTGACAAATACTGAATGTCAGATTCACTGCCAGCAGAGACGACTATAGATTATTTTCATGGCCTACTTTTTTTCCCTAAGAAACTATTTTTTTTCTCCCCTCGTCTAGATACATGTATAGTGATGAAATAGACCTGGAAGCTGACACAGTTCTGGCTACACTGTATGCTGCCAAGAAGTACATTGTGCCGGCCCTAGCAAAGGCTTGCGTCAATTTTTTGGAGACCAGCTTAGAAGCGAAGAACGCTTGTGTCCTGCTGTCTCAGAGCAGGCTCTTCGAGGAGCCAGAGCTGACGCAGCGCTGCTGGGAAGTGATTGATGCTCAGGCAGAAATGGCACTGAAGTCAGAGGGCTTCTGTGAGATAGATCAACAAACACTAGAGATCATTGTAACCCGGGAAGCACTCAACACCAAGGAAGTGGTAGTTTTCGAGGCTGTTCTCAACTGGGCAGAGGCTGAATGCAAAAGGCAAGGGCTGCCCGTTACACCACGCAACAAGAGGAATGTATTAGGGAAAGCTTTGTACTTGGTGCGGATTCCAACCATGACTTTGGAAGAGTTTGCCAACGGTGCTGCCCAGTCCGACATCCTCACCCTTGAGGAAACTCACAACATATTCCTATGGTACACAGCCGCAAATAAACCCAAACTAGAGTTCCCACTGACAAAGAGAAAAGGACTCGTGCCTCAGCGATGCCATCGGTTTCAGTCGTCTGCGTATCGCAGCAATCAGTGGAGGTACCGAGGGCGATGTGACAGTATTCAGTTTGCCGTAGACAAACGGATATTTATAGCGGGACTGGGATTGTATGGGTCGAGCTGTGGCAAAGCTGAGTACAGCGTCAAAATCGAACTGAAGCGCTTAGGCGTTGTCCTTGCTCAAAACCTGACAAAGTTTACCTCTGACGGCTCCAGCAACACCTTCTCTGTGTGGTTTGAACACCCTGTGCAGGTTGAGCAAGACACGTTTTACAATGTAAGTGCTATTCTTGATGGTAATGAACTCAGTTACTTTGGACAAGAGGGAATGACTGAAGTGCAGTGCGGGAAAGTGACATTCCAGTTCCAGTGCTCCTCGGACAGTACTAATGGAACTGGAGTACAAGGAGGACAAATACCTGAGCTCATTTTCTATGCATGATGCATTTCACCTTGATTGTATTCCAGTACTGCAATGATGCACATTAAGGGATTTTTCCAGTTTTATTACGAACTCTGCAGCAGTATGGAATGTTATGCTACTTGCCTATCTGCTACATCAGGCTATACAAATAAGTGAAGGAATGCTCTTGAATTTAATCTTATTTTATTTATTCATAAGCTATTTGACTTAATTATTAAGACTGCAACAAGCAGAAAAATGTTAAATTTTGCACGTACTGTGCATTTATTTTGTATATAGATAACTAACTTGCTGACTTAAACAGAATGTTCTAAACTAGAGCAGTTTATGAATCTGTGAAATATAAAACATTTTTACTTGCCCTAAATCCTGTGTACTTGATCATTGCTGATCTTATGGCTTGTGTGTGGTAATTCATGTACAGTTAACGGGTGAGGACACTGTAGTCTGGTCCTCGTGTGCACTTACAGCAAATATGAAGGTTCCCTTGCCTGGTAACTTAAACTATCAATCAGCAGCCTTTCTTTCCCTTTATGAAAAAGGGAGCTGACATTTGTAGAAGCTCAGGTTTTTTTGTGTGTTGCCCAAGCTGAAGACAGACAAACCATCACTGTAATCAAAGTTGATCAAAATCATCCTGTGGTTATATCTGAAAGCTTCTACTGCCCCTTCACACACATCATTTGCATTAATCTCCAGCCTGCCCACCAAAAAGCAACACTGCCCCTTTCACCTGTCAAACTGCACCCCCTCTGAGGAGCCAGGGACCAGACATACAGATGAAGCTTAATTCAGTGTCAGGCTCCATCACAGATTCAGCCTAGAGGTGTATTAGTGGCAGCCACCATCTAAATGTACATCCTGTCCTTACATTTAGCAGGAGACATTAGCGAAATACTTGCAAAACGGTCTTCAGGTTTATTCCAGATTGCTAATCAGAAATAAACCATCTTAAGCAAAAGCTGTTGGATCTTTCCACCCCTTCTACATAGTCTCATCCACTACCAGCAGTCATTTTATGCTAGTGCCCTTAACTTTTCTCAGAGTGATAAAAGTAGGTATTTTTTCTCCAAGTGTCTGACAGTCTTTACAGATGAGGCAATTAGAAATACTTACTGGTTTCTATGAATCTCTCTTCTCATCATGACCTTGTAAAGAATACTCAACCAGTAGTCTAAACCAGTATTTTTTCCGTGTATAACAAGTGCCTCTACATCTGACATTCGTTGTTTGCCTTTTCCTAAGCTGCTTTAATTTTCACCTTGAAATTAAGCTGCAATACAAAATCTGCCTGTTCTCTCTCTCTCAAAAAAAAAAAAAAAGGAATAAAATAAGAAGGGAACTGAATTACTGAAAACAAGAACTTTCTACCAGACAAAACTAACACACCAGAGTGGCTGAGTGCTGTGCGGTACCCTCATTATCCAGATGCTGTTCTGGTGATGCTCAGAGTGACCTGCTGGTTCTCTTGCTGCAAATACAGCAGGTTCAGTGCCAGAGTGAGTACAGCTGAAGGGGTTTGTGTGTGTTGTTCCTTGACATAAACATATGGTTTTCTCAGTACAGATTAAGGAGAGTGGGAATGAGAGTGGGTGAAGACACATGAAGATAATTCCTGCACAGAGGTGGGTAACAGTCACAAGACCTCACTGTAAATGCAGTCTTTTAACTGGCATTGGCACAAATTCCTTTGGCTTAAGAGCCACAGCCTAGACAATGTCTTTTTGCCCTTTTGACAGGTTAAAACCCACCTTCCTATCACAGTTATGATTTCAGTGTTGACTTATTAAAGTTATTCACATGTTTGGAAAAAGTTGCTACTCATTTTCCATCAAGCCACTTGTATTTCAAGCATGGAACACCTCAGCTGCAAGTGATGGACAGATAGTAAATTTGGCAAATGTTTATCAAATGTTGAATCTGTGGAATTGAAGCATGACAGGCCTGTGTGAGCTTGCAGACAGGCACAAATTTGTTACACATCAGCCCATTGTCTTAGGATGGCCTACACTGCTCTCAGAAAAAGCAAGAAAATTACTTGCAAAAGAAAATAGCATCTAGTTCTAAAAAAAGCTCTTACATAAAGCCTGTTCTCTTACATAAAGGAAAACAGTCTCTTATAGTCAGCAATGCTCTTCTGCCTGGATTGATTCCAGCTTCATTTTAAAATTACTACTGGGGTATTTAGCACACAGTATTATGTATATATATACATGCATATATATTTTTGTTAAGTAATCATACAAAAAATACACTCAAATAGTCAAAAGTCAACTCATTAAAAAAATACCTATGGCTGGAGCATTTATGCAGAGTTCTCTGGCCAACAGAAGGAAAGTTTTTCCCAGCACATAGACATTCACCTATTAAAAGACCAAAAAAAGAGAATTATTTAAATCTTAAACCACAAATTATTTTAATAGAACATTTATATGGAAAGAAGAAAACCCCAATTTTTGAAATTACTTAACTTGCTTTAAGAACATTCAATTGAAGTAGTACAAGTGATATTCATAGATATAGGATAATACTTGATGCTTGTCAAAATCTGCACAAATTAGCATTGTAAATCAAAGCATAAGTTTATATTGAAAAAAAATACAGAAAGTTGCTCCTCGTGCACTTCAGTAGGCTCAGTGCTACTCTGTAGTAGTTTTTCAATTGTCACCTAACATTAAGTAGACTTCAATATAGTATCAGTATAGTATTAGTATATATAAAGTAACGTTACAAAACCTGAGCAAATGCTCACAAGTCAGTGCAAATTTCAGCTCTGCATGATCATCTACAGTAAGATAATTAAGCATTGCACAAGCACACGCCAAACTTTTCCACCAAATCAAGGAGTGGTGCTACACACCCCAAGGGTTATTTGTCATTTCTTACTGTTTGGACATGGCCCCAGATCATATCAAAAACACTAAGAACCTTAGAGTAAATAAATAAATTCAGAAAAGCCCTAAACCACACCAGTCCTGCCCAGGCTCCAGGGACAGAACTCTGTTCCCCTCCCCTCCTTCACTGCTGCACCCAGGAGGATGTAAACTGAGGGAAGGAGTTACTCTTCAAACTCTGATTTGCAATTTATAGCATAGGCAACTGTATTTGTATTTTACAAGTCTGAGGAAGTTTCCTTTCTCTATCTTAAGATGTGTTTTTGTGGTCAGCAAGACAGGCAGGATATACTCCAGTTCCCTATCAGTCCCAAACATTCCCACGGCACTCCATGAACACCTTACTCCCCCAAGGCATATGTAAAGGTCAAGGTTAGTATAAAAATCTCCATCCTCCTACACTCCCCCCAAATTTTTTTTTTTTTGAGAGAATAGCATATATTCTATTGCTTTTATGTAACAGAACTGCCCTTCTCTTTCCTTTGCCTGGAGAGTAAAGGTGTTTACCAAGCAGTCAATTACACAGCTGAATTGTTGAATATGGTGCAAGCCTATGGAACTAAAACACTAAGTATAGTCTCTTTCAGAGAGCTTTACCAACATTCGTTTAAAAGCAGGCTTTCCTCCCAAGTGTATAGATGCTTCTACCAAGCTAGGAAAAATAAATATATCTATTTAAACAACAACAAGAAAACCACCAACTGACACATTTTCACCTAGCACTTCAAAATGTTTCTTTATGTGAAAATGTTCTTCATGTGTATTTTTCTCAAATTTAAAAGAAAACATTTGGAAATGAGAACTTCAAAGAAATCCTCAGAATGATCATGTATCCTGAAAGTGACTGTGCAATAGAGTATACATGGTATGATGGTAATTCATTCCAGATTTAGTGAAAAGTGAATACATTCCACGCTCTGTCCAGCCAACAGCTGAACTGGCCTGGAAGATGCCAAAGTATAGCCTTAAACTTCACTGTCCCTTTTTTCCTGAAAATAGCAGATGACATAGAAACACTATTCTATGGGAATGAAGCAAACAAAATATAACCTATGAATAAGAAGAATATTTTCTAGGAAATAATTCACCAAATTTTATACAGAAAAAGAAGCACCTACTGAATCTACCAACTTATATTGGAGTCTGAGAGTGTGCGACTTTCCATGAGCCACAGAGACAGAAGATACTGCTACAGCAAAGTATCTGCAGTGTTTCAGTTGGCTTTAGATTCACTGCAAACTTGAAACGGCTTGTTTTGACCTTTTGTCTAAAAAATATTAACATAAAGAATGAGGGTTTGGCTATAGTTTCAGCCTTCTAAGCTGGCGGACCAAGTTACTATAAATCTTAAACCTCATCACTTAGATCTTGTTCTGCAAGGACGATTTCACTGCACAAATCAATAAAGTTACTTCAGTGGAGCCAAGTACATATGATGTTTCCATTAGAGGCTTCACAAACTCATCTAGTTCCTTCATTTCAGTCTAGAAAAAAACCCCAAAACTTAAACCAAATATTTATCCTTCTAGCCTTTCAGCTTGTCACAACATCCAAATACCTGATGTTTGTCTCCATCAAATTATGTTAGTAAGAAACTCTTCCCAAGCAAACTTTCCATAAATGCAACAACAAAGAACAAATAAATATAAAGAGGCATAAAGAAATGGTGGGGTTTTTTTTAGTGAAGGTCTAGCAATCAAAGTGGGTGCCAAATTAAATCTAAAGCAAAGACAAATGCATCCTAAATATGCTCCATGACTACATATCCTTGGCCTAACTAAAAGTCTCCTGGATCCAGGGTCTATTTGAGAAGTAATGCACTTAAATCTAACCTGCTTTTCCACCTCACCCACATCATCGGTGTTTTATGACCAACTTCAAGGTGCAGGCAGTCTATTTGCACAGAATAATAAATTCAAATAGAAATGGTACATCAGGGAATTTCTTTCTTTTGATTGCAAGCACATTTCTTTGTAGTTTCTGGTTACTACCAATTTGGAAAGAAAGCAGAATATACAGTGGATTACATGCTCTATATTGTCTTTCTCATAAAGCTCACAGATTTTTTATGCTAGGGGAAAAAAAAAATCACAAAAGGAATGAGGAATATTTAATTGCTTTCAGTTTTCCTGGCAAATCAATAGGAAAAAAAGACTTAAGGCCCTCTCAAACAATACACTTCTCAACTTTAAAAGTTACCAGATATTCACAGGTTCTGAGGCATTTCTTGTAAATGAGAAATTAAAGATGGCATAAGGCTCACCCAGGAATCTGTAATGCCATTGAACTGCTGAAACATGATATTTAAGAACTTCTACGTTTAGTGTAGGAGGGCCCTTTCACTAAAATTTTATGACACTATCACTAATTTCAACAATTACTTACGTACACACACAGATCCTGTGACAGAGGAGATATGATATATAACAGGCATATCGAGAGGGCCTTTCTTTACTTCTCATGATTTGTATTGGTTTTTGCACTCCATTAAGCTTAGAAAATTAAGAGAATTAATTTAGAGGCCTACTTTAATTTCTAGTTCTTTCTTCATTAAGAACTTCTTATAAAAATTCATATACTCCAATCCATCAAAAGCTTAACGCTCCAAATTTAGAATCATATGACATTTGCATTTATAAAACCTAATTTTATATGAGTTCTTAGGATGGTGAATAAACAAAAATGCCCTTCTAAAACGATGTCTCTGGCTTAAACTTGAATTGGTGCAGCTTTAAAGCTTACCACATCAATTTCAAACTCTTTCCCCCCTTAATTTAAAAGGATCATACTAAAAAACAGTATTTCCCCAAACTCTCCCCAGTCAAAACTGTCAAAGTGAAATAATTGTTTTATGCACTTTTGTAAGACTTGTGCTTTTTTCTGCAAATTTTCATTAGATATTAAAATTTCCTAAAGCTGATGCAATCACTAGGTTTAAGCATCAACACCTAATACAACAGAGGGGTGTCACCCTCCCTCAGAGGGGATATATATATATATAGACCTGTCACTGAGTTGTTTTTTCTTAAAAAAACAAGTAGATTTTTCAGCAGGAAGACATCTTTCAGACAAAAACTATGTGTTCACCAAGGCACTGCAAAAACCTGTGTTTAGAGGGGACCTTAAGGTTTGCTAAGATGTTGTCCTTTACCAATAGTTAATTTCTGTTCTCATTATCAAACACATTATGTTAATTAAAAGGAGCATTTAGGGAAGCAATGGCTTCCAATTATTCAGTTACATCTTCACAACAAGATCCTTCTACTTGTTATGCTCTTTGCCCTTCACAGTATTTTTTGGAGACAGTCTTTTCATTTCACATCTGTCAGTCATCAGACAGATTTCAAAGGGACACTTCCATAGGGACTCTTATCCTTTCATAATTTCCTCTTGCTTTCACATCATGCCTGATCTCTTCACAAATACCAATATACTTCCACTTTTAGAAATAACAACAAATACTTTGTTCGCAGTAACACGGGAATTCATCAGTCTAAACACCTTCCAGAATTTTAAAGTCTCTTTGGGAAAGAGGGAATCTCCCATTCATACAGCTACCAGGTCATGTTAACTTCTGGGCAGTAGCAAGAAATAAAGCTGCCACCATTGAATGAAATTTTTTGCTTGACCATAAATTCCATAAATGTATAAATCAATAACCCTTTCACTATAAGCAATTTCCAAAAAGGCATTTCAAGACCGTAGTGGGGCATTCTGGAAAAGTATTACAAATGGTGACAGTGGTTAAGATATTCTGCTTTTTAGAAAGACAAAGACCGGGCAGTTGGAACACGATGAGAATTCACACTGTGAAACATCCATGGCTGCTTGCCTAAATAATTAAGCAAGCATGAAAAGCAAATGAGTTTTTAAGGAGAGTGTCTGTTGCTGGGGAAAGAGGCACCTGTGGTTATTTGATTCATTATTAACATTTCTAGTGTAGTAATGCCTGAAGGTCCCAACCAGGTTGTTTAAAATTAACTCAATCAACATAGCAATTTGCATAGGGGCAATAAAGGCAAATGCAGTCAACATGTTAATAACTTTAAATGAACAAAGAATATTAAAAACTGAAGCAAATGAGTATAGTCTTTAAAAGAATACTCTATTTTACCTTTCTCTATACAATAAACTGAAAGTCCTGGTTTTTTGGGTCCATATTGCCATCAGAACAGTCAAAAGGCAACAAAACTACAAACATGTACCAAACCCAGTTTGTCAGGCTGTCGGTCAAAAGAGACACAAATCAAAATTAATCAGCTTCCTCTCATACTGTGCTGTAAAGTGCTGCCTTCAGTCTGGGGACTCCAAAGGGAGAGTCTCCTTTTTGCTCATCACATACGTGGCAGTCCTAGAGTTCTTCCTTCAACACCAGAGAAGTACAATAAGCCATTATCATACCATTTATGCAATAAAGTCAAACAGTAATAATCTCCTAAAAGCGTAGAGGAATCATGAAATAAATGAAAACAAGTGTCCACAAATAACTCTCAATAAAAATCTTTCAACAAGAAAGCACTGTTACTTTACTAGACAAATTGAAGATAAAGAAATAAGGGTGAGAGTTGTGTTTTGAAATGGAAGAGAGACCAAAGGAGGACTAGACCAAGCAAGTACTAGTTACTGATTTTCACTTCTTGTGCATCCTCTTCCCTCACCTAGAGCTGTAAAGTAGTTCGGGTTGGAATGGATCTCACCAAGTCTTCAGCCCAACTCCTGCTCCAAACAACGTCAGCCACAAGAACAGACCATGTTGCTCTGGATCTTGAGAACCCCCATGGATAAAGACTTCAAAAGTGCTCCGAGCATCTTGTTTCCAGACTTGGCTGTCCTCATGGTGAAAAAACTTTTCTTGATATCAGGTAATCACGTCATCTTAATTAACTATGTCTGTTCCTGATAATTCTCCTGCTGTGCCCTCCTATAAGGAGCCTGGCTCTTCAGATGTCCCACATCTCTTTAGTGAGCATCTGGCTTGTTTAACAGCAGGACACACCACAAGGCACACTAAAAATTATATTCTACTAGGCTGAAACTGGAGATCAAAGCACTGCCAACACCTCTCCCCAGAGTCTTTTATGACCACATTGCAAAGACCATGACACTGGAGATGACAACAGACTAAAAAAGGAACGGCCATTTCTGAGGATGCAAAAGGCAGCACTTCACCACGCCGAGAAAAACTTCAGCCAAACAGTTCTCCAGGTGCAAGGAATGGGGTGCTTGGAAACAAAGAACAAACCTAAATTGTTCAAAACTTGGCCAAGGCTAGACAAGCTTTGCAGCTCTCCTAAACAAGCCAGGCCTGTCGCTTAGATTGGACTAACAAAAAAGCAAACAAAAGGCCTGATTACAGACCTCTCTAAGGACTGTATTTGCAAGTAAAATGCAGTATCTGAAAATATAAGCAAGTACTTTCCCTGTCAGAGACTGATGACTGATCGTCCTTCCAACTCAATCAACAAGCAGCAAGACTGCTCGGCACAAGGAAGTGGTCTGGACATTTTCAGTTCATTTCAGATCATGCTTTAAAGTCTAAATGTAGCAGAGGCATAGTGGATCTGACAACACTTACAACAGGAAATTTCCAAGACACAGGATATATTTCACATGAAGATAAAATGGGAGAAAAAAGTACCAAACAAATTGCCTTTTCAACTTAACCAAATTTTAAAAAAAGGCATTTTGGCTTTTCCCAAGGTGACTGCAATTTTGAAGTTCCAAAATCTATTATGAAATGCAGAGTTCTCCAGTGGAACAAGACAAACTTCCACATCTCAGTCATCAGCACTAGAGGAAGACAGATACAATTTCTTAAACAAACTGCCATTAACAGTGAAAATCAGTCTCCTCTATTGTGAAGTTTAGCAGCACAATACTATCTAGAAGCATATTACACTGTAAGGGACAGCTTTTTATATTTTTTTAATATTATTAAATCCTAAAGCAACTCAATAAAGCCAGTAAGAGAGGTTGTACAAGAAGTACAAACCAGAGCCTGAGAGGTCATGCTTAGGATTTCCTTTACTTTTTCTTTTTTTTTAAAAAAAGTTGAAACAGACCAGCAAATACAACATTCATTGAACATATAATGAGTTGCAGGTAACAGCAGATTCAAATCTTCTTCATATTACTCTTACTTTTAGCTGTTACTGATGTGAGCTACAGAGAGATTTAGCTCTCCCAGTGCTTGCGAGACACTGGCTGAAGGTCACTAATGCGGAGGGTGCCCTAAGTGTGATGCAGAATGGCACAGCTAATACTGTTACCAGCTACAAGATGGCAAAAGGAACCAACAAATGGCCCTTTTTTCCACAGGCTCGGTTATCTTTTCTTGCTGGTAGCTGGAGTTATAAAGCTTAGTTTCTATTTAGTTTTAGATGAAACAATACATGAAAGGTTATGAGGACATGGTTTAGTGGTGAAGAGGGTGGTGGTTGATGGTCGGACTTGGTGATCTTAGAGGTCTTTTCCACCCTTGATGATTCTATGATCTTTTCCCCCTCAAATGCACTGAAACCTATTTCAGAGTGTTCAGTAATTCAGTCAGTAGCCTCCATAAAGACATTACTTAAGGATATTTCGCTTGGTGACTTTCTTCAAAAAATTCCTGCGGTCAGATGACGAGCAGCCCTGCCGGTCCCTCACCTCCCACAGCAACTGAGCTGCACTAAAGAGAACATTCTGAAGAAAAATCTCAACATTTGCTATTAGCAGCTAAGCAAGAGTTAGTGCAGGACAGCAGCAGCTCATTTTTCAGACTTTCAGATGTGATTTTTTTTGTGCTATAAAATGGACACCTTTCTCATTTTATCAAGAAAAATTGTTACCTGGACCAGTATGACATATTTTGTACAGGTTAGTCTGAACTACTACTGCGTACAAATTTTCTTCTTCATTAATGACATTCATATGCCAACTTCAGGATGGGAGAGCTGTTCTTGAAAAAAAGAGGTACCTCAAAGTAAAACAGTACAACCTAATGAACTAATTCTAATAAACTTCATTATTTTTTTGAGGCACACAATCTGTGGGCAAAGGTGGATCAATCTAAAGGAGAATGTACTGAAGTTTCCTACTTGGGCCATAAATGTTTTGCCACCAAAGTAATTTTTTTTTTAGATTTTATTTCTTTAGCTTTGTTTGTTGTTGGGATTTTGTTTGGGAGTTTTTGTTTGTTTGATTTTTTGTAATAGACTTGGGGTGGGAGAAAAGAAAATCAAGCTAAAACCTGAAAAGCTCCTCTATACATTCCTAAACAGGACTTTCTGGCTAGTTATAGTTAACAACAACATTTAACATTCTTGTTTCCTCAGATTCACCTTGAAGAAGCCATAAAGTAGAGGTAATCAGAAATCTTCACATAGTTAAATGAAGATCAAGATACTGAAATCTTTGGTTTTTATCTTTCAGGGGTTATTTCTCTACTATTAATGTATTTCTTTCTCTTCCATCTCCTCAGTTACCCCTCTTTAACCTTTTGGTCTTCATATGCCCCATCTCAGCATCTTTTCTGGCTGGATTGTACAGAGAGGAAAAGATACATCATTCAATCTTTCTTGTCTGTTCCTGCTGACAGTACATCTTTTCTTTTTTCATCTCTTACAGATGAAAACCTCTTCACATTGTGTGACTACTCTTCATATTACTGTGATTATTCTATTTCAAAACCCTCACCATGAAAAATTACCTGTTTTTAAAGGAAATAAACCTCCAACTCCACACATGCAGTATTTGGTTGTGAGTAATCAAAATAATTCAATAGAAGTTCGGAAAATGAGTATCTTTTTCCTCTTTTAAGAATTAAAGGTTCATTTGATTATTGCAATTCCAGCAGATTGCTTTAAGCAATAAATAGTTTTCAGAGGGATGCCATTTACCAAGACAGCTGGGAGGACAAAAATAGATGCAGCTAACCTACTCACATTGTATGTAAAACAGTTGTAACAGGGAGAATGAGGGTAAGACAACATATGTCAGTGGAGCTTTCTATTTCCACACACAGAGCAAGTTCATATTTCTCTCAAAATACATTTTATAAAACATGTTTCTGTAGTGCACAAATCCATACACACAGAATTACCTACCAAAAAGGTTATTTCTGTCTTCAAAACTGTTGTTTTAAAAATATATAACATGTGACCCCATGCCACTGCAGTGACTCTGAATCCTGATGAAAGGATCGTACTAAGTCATGGTATGTTATTTGTAGCAATAAAAGCAAAAAGTATTTTTGGCTTTTGATTTTACCGAACAATTACTCAGATTTATTAACACAGTTATCTTCCACTCAGAATTTTTAAAGAAAAATTAAAACATCTTAAACGTCAACAATTCAAAAAAAAAGTCAAATTAAAAAAAGGTACATTACCTGCAGAAGGTCACTGAGGTCAAGTAACATGTCTGTGAAGAAGTCAAGGAATATACACATTTGTTGAACATGACAGCATTTCTTAATCTCATTAGCAAACAAAAAAAAAGGAAGAAATAAACCCAGGTTTCACTGTCAAAAGAAAGCAAATATGGGTTAGGTACTTCAATTCACCACTTCTGCTAACAATCAACATCCAGTTAAATGTTGCCAGTTAAATGTAATCCAGTTAAGCTGCCCAAAAAGCCCTGCCAGCACCTGCTGAATTTACTGCACAAGTTGCCTATGAAGTGATGGTCTCAAAGAACAAGCTAACACCTCGTGTGACTTAAAATACTCACCATATCCTGCAACCTAAGAAAGACCCAGTGGTAAATGGGTCCTCTGCTCTGGTCAGACCCCACTTGCAGTGCTGCATCCAGCTCTGGGGTCCCCAGCAAAGGAAGGACATTGACCTGTCGGAGCAAGTCCAGAGGAGGCTCACAGGGAAAGAGCCCCTCTCCTGTGAGGAACAGCTGAGAAAATTGGGACTGTTCAGCCTGGAAAAGAGAAGGCTTCAACAGGACCTAGTTGCTCCTTCTAGTACCTGAAGGGAACTTACAGGAAAGATGGAGAAGAGCATTTCGTAACAGGACAAGGGGGAATGGCTTCAAACTGAGAGTAGGGTTAGATTGGATATTAGGAAAGAATTCTTTACTGTGACAGTGGTGAGGCACTGGAATGGGTTGCCCAGAGAAGTTGTGGATGTTCCATCCCTGAAGTGTTCAAGGACAGGTTGGATGGAGCATGGAGCAACCTGGTCTAGTGGAAGGCCCATGGCATGGGGTTGGAATGAGATGATCTTCAAGGTCCCTTCCAACCCAGGCCATTCTATTATTCCGTGATAACAAAAACTCAGTAATAGCATCAAGCTAGAATACTCTTATTACACTGAAGACTATAAAGCATCATCAGTCTTGTATGCCAGCTTAAGAGCCCAGGATCCCAGAAACACACATAAAAGAGCAAACTAAGAAAACTTATTTAAGTTTCTTTTCTCCCCTCTACTATGATGTCCTGTCAAAGAGCTGAGAAGGGAAAGCTGCTTTGGCTACTCTCTTCTCCAGCCAAGTAAATAATCTCTTACCTTTGAGCTTTCACTCCCTTATCATATCCTGTGCTGCTGCAAATTATTAGGTCACCGTCTACTACTTATTAAGGGCACACTTGGAACACACAATAGTTAAAAACAAGCCAAACCACTACAAGTTTCCATTAGATTTTACTGAAAGTAAGCACACTTATAAATGCATTGTCTTGACAGTAACCAAATAGAAAAAAACCCTCAAGCACCATGAAGCTTAAAGTGCAAAGGTAGCCTTCTCGCTGCTGCTACTGAACACATACCGGATCTCCTATCAGCAGCTCAGGTGTGGCTCACATGTTGTAAAAGGGTTATGGTTTTATTATTACAAGGAGTGTCAAGGTAAAGTGTGAGAGACTGCGAGAGAGAGAAAATGAGGCAGGCAAACAAAATATGTATGCAGGGCTGTATGTGAGTTTGTGTATGTAGCAATGTGTTAAGAAGTCCAGTATGAAATAAAATCCAGGGACATCAGTATAGTTTGGTACGTATTGTGGTAACATAGGTATTAGTGAATGTTCTTCTGAAAGTATGTCAGAGTAATACAGTACACATTTCTCCTAACTGTTATCAGTGGTAGAGTAATTCAGATAACGTAATCAGTTTATACATAAACATTTTCCTTGCTAAGGAGTTTTATCCTTGAGCATTTCTACCCTTATTTTGCATTTGAAATTGTATGAATATACTCCAAACTTATTACAAAATTCAATACATTATGTTAATATTATTTGGTGAAAATTAATTCCCGCATTAAAAACCACAGCGTAGCTGGAGAGTTAATTAGGTGAAAACTCAGTATGGCTCTGACAAAATCGAAAAGCCATTATAGGTAGTATTACGCAATACATTAAAGTAATCTGAAATTTTAACACAGTAAGCAAAATGCTAGCAAAAAACATCTGTAAAATATACAGCTTAGAAATCTACACAGAGCAACACTGAATTCAGTGCAACTCTTTTTGTCAAAATAGTGAAGAAGGAGAAAACAGAAAGATTTTTAGCAATGCAACTGCCAAGGAATCATAATAATTGTCAGTTCATCAAACAGATCTAGGAAGAAATCACTATGCCAACTTTGTGTTCACAAAATATTCTAGGTCTGAAAAGATTCCCAGCTCATTACTCACTTGAAGTGTCTGGTTATTCTGTGTCCACCCTGAGATAATTTCAGTTTGTCTCAGTGATAAAGGTATCACTCATATCTGCTAGATCTCAGTACAATTTAGGGGAAAATAACCAAAAACACCAAAAGCAGCTCATCGGGTAATGAGGCACCAAAGTGAGCAACTGAGTGGTCCTAGGGCCTGGCTGCTGTCACTGGAGTTGGAAGAAGAGTCAGAAAGAGCATCAGTGCCAAAGGCTAATTCAGATCTTAGGTAAGCCAGAGAGGTATTTTTCTAACCGAGGCATTTCAGCTACTGTCATGAAATGTGTATACAGAGTATTCTTCATCCTCCTCAAACTGCCAAACACACTTTGGCAGAGTATCTCAACTTATTAACATAGTACAAGGGCTCAGACTTTATTACTGTGAGGAAAACAACCCCACCTTTTTGCCCAAGAAGAAACAGAGAACACTGCATGCATTTAAAGTGACACAAGATCAGAGCTAAAGAGATGGGAAATTCACTTGCAGGGTTGAGGGAACTCTGAATCAATTTAGAGCTACACTATGGATGCTTCAACATACAGTTCCTTTGCTCCTTGGAGAAGTTAGTTCAAGTGTCCATTGAAACTGCAAGCAAAGGTCACAGTAAAAATGTGGTATTTCTGGATTTCATTTAAGGTAGCCTCCAGCAATCTCTCTCCTGATTAGATGTGTAGCTGCTACATTAAATCAAAAGGGGAAACTTGAGTCATGCAGTAGCGCTGGGCTGGCCTTTACTATGAATACTGTGGGCACGACTATCAGCAGGAAGTGGTTGTAAAAACAGGCTGTTGTTTTCAAACTCATTTTCAGAGCTGGAACAGTTCAGGAGAACATACAGCAGCTGAAAACAGCAGATAATATTAATATGTATTCAAAAATTATACAATCGTAAGATAAATGTTTTCTTTGAGGCGGAAAGAAAACAATGTTCATTTTACATACGGAGACTGCTACCCACATGGAAAAGCTCTCAAAGGGATAGGAAGCTACCGATATTGTAGATACACACATAGAAAAAAACAGGGCACAAGGGGACTTGGGTTATGAATGCAGCCAATTAAAAAAAAAAGAAAAAAGAAAAAGCAAAAGCACTAACAGTTTTAACTGCTTTTGCTTTGCTATTAATTCTTTAAACAAGTTTAACCAAGATATGCAACTGACTGCCCATCACTAGAAATGTCTAAATTGAGATGAGATGAGCTTACAAGACTTACTGCAAAAAATTAAACTCAAGGGAATCCTTTGACCAACATGATACAAGAGGTCAGACTGAGTAGCCAGAATGCTCCCTTTCTGCCTTCATAATCCAGTAATCTGGGGATAAAATGAGAACTCCATGAATCACAGCAACAATGATCTCATTCTAGCACCAGAGGAAACAACAGTTCACGATGAAATGAATAGTACTGGAAACCTAAACCCCAAAATACCAAAACAAGCATGCATTTGTACTTCAGAAAGACCTACATTTTACATATTTCAGCAATCCTAAATTACTTATGTGCAGCAAAATACCCTTGGTTTTCAATAGCAACATTTAGCAGAGGCAAATCTACCATTTGCAAAGTTATATACAGAGATGCAGGAATAAATTGAGGAAGATGCTGCTAAACTTACAACTGTCGTTTATGATACAGTTGTTACCCCTACTAAAAATAAATTAAAAAAAACCCCTTTATTTTAGTGTCTGAAAATCTACAATAATCAGGAAACCTTCAAACAGATTATTTCATGCTACTGTGTAAAAAGTCTTCCACTATGTAGGATGTCATATCTGGGAGACAGAGGCATGTACAGGAAGCAGGAAGAAGGCAAAGAGTCTAGTATTTATTTTAGTTAGTTAGTTAGCTTTCTTAAGTTACTCTCAGAACATTTTTACTTGCTTTAAAACAGCCATACCATGTAAGGAGGACTAATGCCAAGGAATCATGACTGCAAGTCACTCAGAAGAAATTTGACATCCATAAGAGCCCTGCTGCCCGTAATGAGGTGTCACCTTTTCTCAGCTAAAGTTAAATGCTTTCTGTTTCTCACAAAAACTAAAAGCAGATCCATTAAATATATAAAATATTTAAACAAACTCACTCTCTGTACTCAACAACAGCAGTTCAGCTGGCTGCAATTAGAAAAGCAAAGCTTAATGGGAACTGTGGCTGAAAAGCAAAAAACCAAAAGTTCTGAATGTTACACCAAATTTTCTCAAGTTCTAAATAAAAAGAAATATTTTCCATTTCAATGCTGGGTTTCTGGATAAATTACGTTAGAAATGGGAACATCCCAGAAGCAACTTCAGTAACAAATACATGGAGATAAAACAAAAGGGAGATTGGACAGAGAAGTGGTAAAAACTGTCCAGGGTTAAAAACTAAGGACAGAATTTGGCTGGCCCAGAACCCAGTTTTCAGCATTTCAGTTCAACACCCAATTCACAACTTTCCCCCATACATCACATGATTTCTGATTATGATTTATCATGGTTGTACCTCTGCTGCTTTACAAACTTTCACCATTTTAATTAGCCATTAATTGAAATTGACTGACAACACTAATTGTTTAAAGTAAACATTTATCTTTCCAATGACACTGAACTAAAACAATTAGAAAATAATAACCAAAACCAATTCTTTTTCGAAAACTCATCTCTGACAACTCTAATGAAAGCTTTGCCTTGAGGCTGAAACCCTAAAGAGTCAGTTTCCAGAGTTTCTTCAGTTTCCAATTTTGTCTGTGCAAATAAGTCCACGCAGCACAGACTGCACTCAAGTACACAAATCAAAACAGCATTTAGCAAATCAAACTGCTAAGCACAAATTCCATTTTTATAAAAATCTATCTTTATTTATGTGATAAAAAGAGTACAGCATTTTGGTCTGTGTGGTTTTTCCCTTCTTTGCACAGGGCTGCATGTCTGTATTTCATAAAAGTATATTATTCTAAATTCTGTATTCTAAAAGCTCCAACTTAAGAACAAAAAGCAGTGCTGCACTCCTTCCCCAGGTCTGTCAGGACATTTCTCCAGCAGTTCCCTTTCAGCACGTGCAACCTCACCACCTTCGTAGTGAAGACAAAGTCAGCAGCCGTAATTCAGCATCGTACAACCAGCAGGCTGATTAAAAAAAGAGACAGGCATTTCAGGCTGCATTCAGCCTGCCTGATTGCATGGCATTAACTGAAAGGGTTAGAAGTGTGGCTTTCTGGCTCACCTAAGACCTGAATTAGCCTCTGACACCAGTTCTCCCCTCCTCTACCCCCAGCAGCTGCAGACAAAATCTGGGGCGACTGGGCTGCTGCCGGCGCCACAGCCGGTCGGGCAGGATGGATCCAACGCCTGCAAGCTACATCAGCCTTCAGACTCCAGCGCACGTACAGCTCAGTCTTTGCTAAATTAATGCTGCAGCTTTTCTTCATAATTGACTTCAGAGTCACTGCCATTTAGAGGAACATTTTCAAAAGCACGCCAGGCTGGCTGAATATGCAGCGAATGCTCAGCACTTCTGAAAACGCTGCCCTTGGAGAACATGGTCTTCAAAGGACTGGGGCTAGGCTGTGTTCCTGGTGTTACTGACTTCAAGTGAAAAACCTGCTTTGTGGGGTATTGCCAAGTATTTACATGGTCCCATGTAAATTTATAACACAGCGCAACACAACAGAAAAAAAGGAGTAAAAAGTACATTTCTTGTCGCAAAATGCTTGTACAGTCAACTCGCAATTATTCAGGGTATCAAAGGGATAAAATATGCAAAGAATATGCACACTAAGCTCCTGAAAGATAATCTAGTTAGTACATTTACTTAGGGAAAAGAAAATTTAGGCACAGAATGAAAATGTAAATATTAATTTAAAAGTTGTGAGAGACATGAGGTTAATCTTTAACTTGAATGATGTGGCCATGTATAAATAACAGTTGGCTATATTCAAACAACAAGAAGTCTCCAAACAACAAAGAGAGACCCCATCCCCTGAACAGTAAAGTGAACAAGCACTGGTGAGGGACAACAAGAGAGGTTGCTAGGAGAAGCAAGGTTTAAGGAAGAACTTAAAAGAAGAGCAGGGCTGGCAGATGAGAATGGGAGGGAGGCACCGGGAAAGCAGCAAAGCTCAAGCTGCAAGGGGAAAAGAAACTAGAATAAATTGTAAAATCGCTGCAGAAAACAAAAACAGTCCAAAAATCTGCACAGAATGACCATTTGATAATAAAATATAAAAGAAGCAGCCTGGAAGGAGGACATTGATAGTAAAGATTTAAGGAAATGTAAAGCAGTTCAGTTCCCTCTCTTTTCCCTGTGTACAAAGTCTAAAAGGTTATGCCTCGTGTACCAGTGAAAGAGTGAAAGAAAAGTTCACAAGAACTCAAAGGTACCGATTTGGAAGAACTATTCTGAGATGACACTCCAGTATTCAGCACAGCAGCAATGCACACATTTGGAAACATGAAGCAGCTGGCTGAGAGAGAAGCAGCAGAGGAAAATCACTGCCTGCTCAGAGGTGGCAAAGGAAAACCAGCACTGTCATGAGCCTGACACTGCTTTTTCAAAAAACTCCAAATAGAAGAGTTTTGAAAGATGAAAAAAATCCCTGCCATAACTAGCTTGATTCTAGCCCATTACTGCCCCCTTCCCTGGGCTGCTATTTGTGCAGTAACGTGGCAAACCAGCCAAAGGAACTGTCCAAAAAAACATATTTTTTTCTTTTCTTTTCTTTTTCTTGGCCTGTTTTCAGCTGAATTAACTTCCCAGTTCTCATGTAACTGCATAACCACCTGGGCCGATAGAAGGCAGGGGATGGACTGGAGGAGGGCTGAGCAGGCAAGGGCAAAGCAAGATAACTTCTTTCTGAAGCCACGCCAGCTCACACTGGCTTAAAGCATTCATCAAAACTAGAGCCTGAGACAATCTCTCAGTCACCCATCCCACCTTCTCAAATTTCTCTTTAAAGTTTGCAGAGTTTTCCCCAGCTTGCTCCAAAACACAAAGACCTACCTTATCTGAAAGAGAAACCTTAAAACAAATAAGGAGCAAAGGCCTGCAGAGTGACTGCTTTTTAGTAACCCAAAAATCTTACAAAACTGATAACTGTTGTTTTAAGCACATACAGAGTTCCTGTGTGAGAGTTCATCACAGCTGGTTTACCCGCTGTAAACACCCAACTACACTTTTCGAAAAAAGTAGCATTACAGTGCTCAATTAAAACAGAATAAAATCAAATTCTGTGGACAAAGAATGTTTTACGGTTCCCATGCCAGAAGCCAAGTGTTACATCTTTGCTTTCATGCCCATACTGAGGCTAATGCACTGGTATTAGCATTTCCACCTCAGAGAGTTATCTCAGCAGACCTTTTCTGGGGCGGGAGAGCGGCAGCTGCTGTCCCAGCACTGGGACATGGCAGAGTCTGCACAGAAACTCAGATGTTGCTTTCCTGCCAGTATCAGTCGACTTGATTTATCCATGCATAGACATTATCTAATATAATACACGTAAAACACTGTCACTCATTTAGCAAAAAAAAATTGTGACACTAGAGTCTTTGTTTTAAGAGAAAATATGGCTTCAAAGGAATGAATTGCATCCCTGCCCTTCTGAGGCTGCCTGACTCCTTAATGGCCTTTGGTGGGAAATACAACAATTGGATGTGTTAAATTTCCCACTCTCAAAGGCCTTTAAGAGAATCATCTCAGCATTTGTCACGTAACACCGTGACAAAACAAACTCTTCTGTATCAGATGCCCATGGGCACCAGGACTGCACCAAAGGGAGCCTTGTATTCCAAAAGCGGGCACTACAGGGATACCTTTTCCCCTGATGTGTATTCCTGTTGATCAGAAAACCCCATCTGGGCAGGCAGGAGAGCTCCCTGCATTCCCACCCTGCCTCCCACCCACAGCACTCCACTGGAAAAACAGCAGGTGTAATGGCTCCGTGGATGTGGCTGGCTCTCTCCTGGGGAATGGATGGAGCAATGCTTCCACAGATGCTACCAAACTGTTAATTACTACTCTTGCACTAATCAAAGCAAGTTTGATTAAAGGCATTACAGTAACTCACAGCAACTTCCCCAATCACCTGTGTTTGTTACAGAACATAAATGCAGCATGGAGCCAAAAACTGGCCGCTCAGGACTAGTTTATCAGCAGTGCTTAGAAGTCAGGACAGCACACCACTTTTATGCTGGCTGAACTCCTCAAAGCAGTCTGGTTTAGATATTTTGAATAAAATGAATAGGAAAACATGGAGCTAAACGGATGTGCTGCACAGGTGAGTTGAAAAATCCTCAACCCATGCTTTCACTTTAAGAAACGCCTACACTAAATATAAACTATGTGTTCACTGTAGCAGAAACCTGCAGAAGTCACAACAGCACAGAGGGACACTGAATGTGGGTTTTATGCTGAATTTGGTTTTTATTAAAGAGAGTTACATTATCTAAATTGGGCTTAAGTAGCAGCTTATTCCAAATAGGTTACTAATAAAGCATTTTACCAAATTAGAGAAAAATGCATCTTGTACTTTAGCGTACACTGGAAGAGTGTTCAAGGGAGGTCTGTTCGGCAATATGGGAGTAGAAAACTCACATCACCTCCTTGGACAGTTATCCAGGTTTTAGGATTTGAACACACAGAAGAACCTGAGTTTGCACGACTGCATTTACCAATCTGTGGGCAAGATGCAATACACAAACATGTCTTCACTTCTACTTCCAAGCAATGCACAAGGGAAATATTGCCTTTAGCTGTCACTGGCAGGGTGAGAAGATACTTGCTTAAAAGGAACTAAAAAAAAAACCAAAAAAAACACCTTGCTTTTTTAACTTCCAAAATATCAAGTACCAACTTTAAATACTTTCCAGGGCAAGGGACAAGTGATGCATCATACCCTGAAACGAATACAATTCTCAAAATTACAAATTCCCCTTCAAGGACATAATATACTGGATTTTAAAGTTAAAACAAATTTATGTATTAAAAAGTGGGCTCTAGAACAAGAATAAATTTAGCCCTTGAACAAGCATAAAAGAGCAGGTGGAGGGAGGAGTTTGCATTGCACAGAATAACGACAACATCTCTGAGGCTTTAAAGGCAGCTAACTTTTCAGACAGTTCAATTACGAGAATAAATCTTTGAGATGATCTATAAAGCAGGGAAAATACAGTCACAGGCATTTGATACACTTTGTATTTCATCTACACAAAAGGATGGGAAACAAGTGCTTCCCTTTGGGAATCTGTTTTTCCCAAGAAACTGAAAGGCATGGCCCAGAGGGACTCTCAGCTGTGCCTCAGGACACTGGATTTCTGTTTCCATTTTTGCCACTGCCTGACAAAAAACATTCCATCCTTTATCATGTTTTTATAATGAAGACAACAGTTTCCCCTTGGTAAAATGCTGTGAAAAATTCTGATTATCTTACTATTATAATACACATTTTGACTCTGGGGTTCCTAAGTCTCTCCAAAAGGTCACAATCTTCCAAATGTATTTTAGCCATAATATCCCAGTAGGCAACTAACTTTAATGTCAACATTATTTTTCAGACCACCTCCCTGCCTTTGAGAGACCCAAGTTACATCCTGTCTATATGCAACATCCCCATTCTAACCAGTGGGTTTATGATATGCAAATCACAGAAACACAGAAATAAAACATAAGACATTTGTCCCCCTGTGCAAAACATGCAAAAAGGGCTTAAGAGCTGAGGCATCCTCAGCTCCTTATCATAAAAAGAGATGCAAGAGATTCAGCCCCTCTTTTCAAGAATGACACTCCTAATTTTTATGCCTCTATTATCCAACACAAACAGCTAAGCTCCTCCTATAATTTTAAAATCCTTTATTCGCTTTAATACTTAATTCCATTTTGCACCAATTTGCTCTAAATTAATTTTGTAAATACACATATCAATTCTCAGCATTAGAAAAAGATAAAGCAAGTGTCAACTCCTTTGTTATTAGTTACTCATCTTTATGAAAGGATCCTCAAAGAACAAAGGGAAAACCTGTTACTGGGGCAAGGTGTGTGGGGAGAAAGGAGGGCAGGAAGGGGACAGAATACACATACCAATATCCTACCGAAAACTCAGGTATTCAGTAAGCAAGGTGGTGCAATTCACTTGTCACAGACACTGCAATTCCGCTGGCATTACTGTCAATATTTACTTTACTTAGGTAGGAACTCACAAAGCATCCCAAAACAATGCTGCACAACATCAGTCAGTGAAAACGCTGAAGTTAATTTACTTGCAAATGGCATTTCTCACGTTCTTAAAAGTTAACAACTTTCATTAAATGGCTTTAATCAAGATGGAAAATGCAGTATTTTCCTGAAGTGTCGTTTTAAACTTTTATCCCTGTATTATCTTCTTTTGAATGCTGTAGCAATGGCAAGCACTTATCTCCTGTCTTTCTTACAGCACAGAGACTGCTCTGTCATTATCAGTTTTTAAGAAGCTGTAAACTTATCTCAGCTGCTGGAATTCTTCATGAGAGAAAGCAAAAAAAAAGCCAGTAATGATGTACATATCATCTGCCTCTGGGAAAATAAAAACTGCCAGTGATATGCTGGGAAAGATCTCCTCAGACGCCTTTCACACTCTTGCAGTAGCTTTATTGTAACCTAGCAGTGTAATTTCAAATAACATTCTCCAGTACGCTGACGGCGAGCTCCTCAAATACAGCTCTGTTCTGAACAACAACTGAGAATGCTATTGTGAGTCTCATGTTTACAGCTGCTCACCGATTGTCGTATTTGCAAAGCTTTCAAGAAAAATGATATCTTTTTTCCCCACTACTGAGATTTATAAATTCAGCCTAGAATTTTGCTAACAAGTTCAGTTCTATACCAGAGCTAGTGAGCCTGCAGAACTTGCTCCTCTTCCCAATTTTAGCTAAAAATTCCAAGGGGTTCGGTCAATATACTTGGAAAAGTATATTCCAGTGCCTTAGCAAAATTAAACAGAAGGAGTAATAGGTAGAACAGGGCTGCTGCATTATGGGAGGCAGCAGTAAGAGGTGCACATGGGACACAAACATATCGACACCTTGATGAACAAGTAATTTTGCTTCCCTTCTGAGCCTCAGTTTCTCCAATCAGACGACGAGGACTGCAGTATTGACCTCCATAAAACACTACAAATTCTATACCTCCATCATCAGGACACTGAGCTGGAAGAAAGCAAACTGGAGGTACAGTCCTGCTGTCACAACTGTTTATGTATCAGGTCAATAGAATCATATATAATAAATACATTGATAAAAAAGGAAACACACAGGAATAACTTCAGAGAAAGAAGTTGAACTAGGTATACACCCTCTCTATGCCTGGCCATTCACTTACAAAAGCTGCCACTTGCCTTTCTCCCGGCCCCACAATTCTTGTGTTTCACATTGCACAGCAACATCAGCTTCAAAAAGAGAATAGGCAGGATTTGGCCCTGACTACCCTCTTGGCTTTTAACTTCCCTTATGGAAGTGAATGTGGGGTTTGTGCAAGTCAAGAAGAGGCTATAGTCATCAGTTCTTTAAAAAAACCTGTAAATTAAATCAATGAGCACCTGTTGTGTTGCCCATTACAAAGACAGATCACTCTGGACTCTGAGCAAAGTGAAATTCTCCATCCAGAGAACAAACAAAAAAAATCTGCCCTGTGGACTGAGAGTTCAGCTGCACCCTTGTGCAAAGTGTCACCTACCCATCAGTTTTACATGGCACTCCACCCAGCACCAGCTCAGGGACACTGGCACTGCAATGGACTTCAGCAAAGTTGAACAAGTGGTCTGCCACAGTGCTCTTAGAGCCAAGTTGTTGAGACATCATGGCTCGGCCTGCTGGCCTAGAAGATAAGCATAAAATTGGCTGGACTGCCAGGTTTGAAGGGGTGTGACTAATAGTATGAAGTCCAATTAGCAGACACTTACTGCAGGTGTCCCTCGGGGGCAGCGCTGTCTCCATTAGCAGTGAGCCAGCAATGCAGAGGCTCCCTGGGCAGGTCTGCAGATTCCACCAAGTTGGGGAAGAATCTTATGTCAGAAGGCGGGGCTGCCACTCTGGAGGGATCTTAGGAGGCTGGAGAATGGGGCTGACATCGGTCTTTGAACTTCCGTGAAAAGCCTCATACACCTGACAGAGTAACCCCTTGCTACAGTAGAGGCTGGGACTGACCCAGGAAAGAACAGCTTGCACAAAGGAGCTGGAGGTCCCCATGGAAAAGCATGTACGTATCACACCTCTGGCTGCTGGATAGTTGGTGGAAAATGCTCTCTGTTCTCTTTCCTCTCACCCTAGAACCTCAGTAGGAAGGACTGTTGTAATGAAACACTCCTCTCAAGCTACATTTCTTTGAAGCTTCTTGTTCTGATGCTGTCCTGGTGTTCTGGATATTACCTCTCAGCCAATGTTCTTAGCTCCTTGTTGTTCTTCCAGCTTCTCCAGTTAAAACAGGAGGAAAGTGAGCAGTTCACAGCAGAAACCAAGGGCTGGAGCATGCTCTTGTTTCACCATGGAATGGCTGTGAGAAACAGCTCAAACCCTGAAGCCACCCAGACTGAGGAATGAGTACAGCAGCAGTCAATACTTGAGTTGCTTTCCTCTGCCACAGTAACTGCTTAGAGTCTAGGTGGATGATAATAAATATTAAACTGAACATTGACAAAAATGTATTTCAACTAAAAAAATATAATCTGAATATGCGCTGGAAATAATTATTGGCAATGAACTGGGTCCTCCAGATGTGACAAGAATGCAGTCCCTCAGAGACAGCAGCACAGATGCAGTCCATCTGGTGCACTCTCTAGAAGACTGATCCTTTAAGGACCAGAAATTTTCATACAAAAAAGAAAGCTCAGCTTAGATTCTGCAGAATTAAACAGCAGTCACATGGGAAAACCAAACTTTCAACTCTAGATAAGTACAGAATAGAATATTCTCTGATTCGAGGTACTGAATGAGAGGCAGCACTTGAAAACTCCCAATGACTCTTTAAAAGAAGATTTCTTCAGTAATGACTAAAAGTTATTTTACATTTCTTGAAGGCTTCTTCAGTAATGACTAAAAATTATTTTACACTTTTTTCCTCATTTCCCTGGGTATCAAGGATGGTCCACTGGTGATTTCAATGGCAAATTTCAAAAGAAATAGTCTCAATTCAGACAGCCCAGCTTTCGCCCAACAGCAAAAGTCACAGAAAAGCATCTATAATCTCACAGCCTTCGGAGCTGAATAGGCAGAAATTCATTACTCTGAAGCCATGGATTCATTAGGGAAGGGAAAAAAGTGTATTTTTAATGCAAGTAGAAGGGAGTAAAAGCCTTTCAAAGCAAGGACACATTGGTGCTTTCTCAGAAACAAGCAGGTTCAGGTAACCTCTCAAATTTTCTGCAGTCTGACTTGAAACACCAGCTCTTTTGTTTGTCCCAGAATTGTGTCGCACATTACAGTACCTGAAATTACAATAACAACTTTGTTTCCCCTTGGAAACTGCAAAGCCACTACAAGCACAATAAAAAGTTAAAAGGACCAACTGCAAAAGGAAAAAATACTGTAAAACAGATAAAGTGAGAATTCCTCCTGACAATAAGACAGAGGCAATGTTTGGGGTTCTGTTTTTTATGTAATAAAGGCTTTCCCATTTCTGTTAGTACAGGTCATGTTGCTGAATATGCAGCTTCACTGCATATAAAAAAACTGCAGTTTTCTCTTCATATTAAAAAGATCATAGCCTATTGTAAGTTACACATTATTTTTTGTTCACACTAAAACACCTTTTTTCCTGTCTATGTATTTCTCCTCTTTCAAAATTTGCTTTCCATCATGACATATGACAACATAAAATATATTGTTCACTATTCCTCTGCGCTTACCAATACAAAAGGAATCTGAAGAGCATTCCAATTTCTACTCCCTGTCAAGGCATAAGCCAAGACTTTATTTTTGGCAGACAAGCTGCTCCTTCATTGAAGAAACAGCTATATATCTCCATTTAAAAATACTGATTAGCAAATCTCATAGCACTTTACCAACACATGCAGTCAAAACATCACTGAGACTACTGTGTTTCTCCCAAACTGGAAGGATGTTGAAAACTTAAATGATTCACTTACAGCTGATCTAAAGATGAGAGCTCTGCAATTTATGTTTTATTGTCAAATGTTTAAAGGATTAAATCTAAATAAAATACACAATACACAAGCTTCAAAGCACATGTTATCTTCTACATCTTAATTCCAATTAGCAAGTCAAGATAAAGATGACACAGGGAACATCTGGCTTCAAAAGCAAAGCTCTGGAAGAAATCAAGATTTTGGTTGGTTTGGGTCTCATTTAAGTCTCCTATTTTCCCAGACTGCTGAAACGGGAAAAGACGGAAAGATTATTCTCCCTCTCAAAGAGGGGAAAATAGCAGACATATCACCATGTGATTGAGAATTACATCACTCATACTTACGAACCATACTGAGCCAGTCTGGCAGTTAAACTTAAGACATTTTCTTCTGCCTTCGAGGAAGGACATGGACTTGCCATAAAGGCAGACTAACAAGTTAGAAAAGGCTCAGCTCACAATTTTACTTGGCATGAGATTACAAAACGCTAAAAATCTTTCATTGAAAAGCATTTCCAGTATGAGGTTTGTGTATGAACACTACGTCATGCAAACAAAATCCTAGTGACAAACATCTGAAGGAAATAAGACAGCTCTTGAGAAGTACCTAAAGAATTTTTAAAAGGCTTGTACTTTATTAGGATGTAAGAAATCACTGTCAAGACCAATTTTGAGATATGAAGCCAGGCCAGGTGTGAGAATGAATCTTGTTTTTACAAAAATTTGACAGACCTTCACTTTGTTCTTATGACATCAAAAGCTGCAAGACAAAAAAAAGCTGCGCAAGACTTAAAAGTATGATGAAAGTGGACACAACCTGAGCAGACCTCTAGCTAAAATATTTGCAGATAGCAAGCACAGAAGGATTTATAGCTCTCAACACACTGGCTTTTGTTCACCCTGTTTTGCTTTACTGTTCTTAATTAATCTAATAATATGAACTTGTGTTCTTAGACAGCATTCTTACTGCATTAAAATTCAAATACACAATCTTCCATTTTAATGAAGGACAGCACTTAATTTTCTAATTGACTTCTAAGGTATTAAAATGCATAAAACATTAGTGATGGCTACAACTAGGAATACTTTTCAGTGATTGGCTCAAAAACATCAACCATAATTGATCATGTTTGCTATCAGGATTTATTTAAACAAAGCATCAGGTAACGCTTTTTCTCTTTTCTGGTTTTTTTTCCTTAAGAGGGGCTGGGCATGTAGGGAAGGAAGGGGAAGAGGCTCCTCCAAATCCCAGAGCACACCCAGCATATCCTCTGACAAAAGCAAGAATGTGCTACACAATGACTGGCTGCACCACACTGGTTTTTATTTAGCTGGTGTTAGCAACATATTAGCTCCCATCAGGCCAAAACACCACCCAGTTATAATGCTGGTTTTGCTGACATAAGCCCCAAAATTCAGATGCAGAGATAAACTTCTGTATTAAGCAGAGAGCCAACCTAATTATCTCCTCTTTCAAACAAGCTTTAAGAAGATTGTTAAATATTTATTTTCACAAGCATGCAAGGATTGCTGAAGGTCAAAGACATCAGAGGTGTGATCCCTTCCTTATCGTCCCTCCTTTGTATTTATTTCCCTGGAAGGAGACCTCTGCCATCACATTTCCCTCCCCTCATTCATCATCCAGAACTCATTCTGACATTGTTCCCATCATTATCCTCCATGTCTCTGCCACCAAGTTTCAAGCATCACCCCCTCTCAGTGCTGCCACTAAGGGCTGTTCCTTGTACTTTTAATCTGGTATTACTGATGCCTTTGCAGCTCTCCAGTTCCCTGCTTCTGGTTCTTTCCTTGTTTCACCTTTACCATGAGAATGTCTCATCAGTTCAGACACCCTAAACTGTAACCGAAGTACTAAGAGGACAGATCATGCAATTAATTTCATTAATTATTATTTTTATGCATGCAATACCAGACTGCTGTTGCATGCACTAAAAATCTGGCTCAGATGCTTCTGCTGTAAGGCTTTCTGGGTTACACAAGGCCTGACATGGTGATGGAGCACAGGGTTGCCAAACAATAAACCCTCCTACCCACCCATCATGTAATTCAAGCCCACAGCGACAAAGGCTTCAGTGGAGCTAACCCAGAAACCTATAGAGTAAGGCCTGTCCCTTCATTTTAGAGGCAAGGGCAATGCCTGATTTTGCCCCAACACAGAAATGTATGATGTGTAAGGGCAAAGGATGTCCAGAATTATAACAATGTAGGTGCAGCAGCTCTATTGACTGCAAACCCCATGGTTTCAGCAGTCATAGAATATCCTGAGCTGGAAGGGACCCACAAGGATCATTCAAGTCCAACTCCTGGCCCTGCACAGGACATTCCCAAGAATCCCACTATGTGCCTCAGACTATCATCCAAATGCTTCCTGAACTCTGTCATGCTTGGTGCTGTGACTCCTTCTCTGGGGAGCCTGTTCCAGCACCCAACCACCCTGTGAGTGAAAAACCTTTTCCTATGCAACCTAAACCTCCCCTGACACAACTTCAGGTCATTCCCTCAGGTCCTGTCACTGGTCACCACAGAGAAGAGATCAGTGCCTGTCCCTCCTTTCCCCCTCACAAGGAAATTGTAGCTGCAATGAGGTCTCCCCTCAATCTCCACTTCTCCAGCTGAACACACCAAGTGCCCTCACCTGCTCCCCATACAGTTTCCCCTCAAGGCCCTTCACAATCCTTGTGGCCCTCCTTTGGACATTCTCTAACAGTTTAGTATCTTTTTTATATTGTGGCACCCAAAACTGCACACAGGACTTGAGATGAGGCCGCCCCAGTGCGGAGCAGAGCAGAACAGTCTCACCCATTGATGTGCCCCAAGAGAGACTTGAAACACTATGCTCTGCAAAGTAATGAAGTATTTCTGCACACAGATTTTAGAAAAGGATTATTTTGACCTTTACTGTTCAAAATTTCCCTTTAATGAGGAAAACAAACTTATCAAAACCAGCCAAAATCTGTAATCTTGATATTCCATCTTGTGACCCTGTCCCCCTCTCTATCTCTGCAGATGCTTTGTTTAATTCTGCATTATGGAAAAGCTGACAGTGTGAGCCACCTGCTGGGTACCAACATTCTGAAAGGAAAAAAGTTGGTCACCCCTCTACACAAAAGCTGGTGGGAATTTCGTCAGCAAATTCAACGGGCCATGATCAGGTCTCCCCTTGCCAGCACCAGAGGTCAAGTTCTATTTTATCCTGAGTCAGTAACAAATGAACAGAAAAGCAGATTTTCAGAGCGTGCAGTTCTTAAACAAAACATTAGCCTGAACACACACACATGCACGCAAAATTACAGTCCTCCTGCTTCTTTTGGATGATATATTTAGAAATCCTATTAGCTGGAGAGATCAACATTCTTATCTGAATTTCCAGGATGCTGTAACATTCGAAATTAGAGCAGCTCTCTTAAGTGGGTCAATTATCACTACTGCACTTACAGCAGCTTTTCCCCTCCCTCCCTGCAGCATCCATAATGGGCATTTAGCACCAGGATTTAAACAGTCAGATGTTGAGTTGACACACGCCACAATGCAAAGTTCCCTTCCCCTTTTATATTTTCAGAATCTTAAAGAAACAAAGAAAATCACCCCAGTACAGAATCTCCACATTAAAATTATAGGCTCCTAGAGGAAAGCTTCAATGACTTCCAGAACAGGGCACCCTGCAGGATAATGTCAGTCAGCAATCACGCTCACTGTTTTCCTGCCACATCTGAATCATGCACAATGAAGGTTTATAGCTTTCCCCCTGCAAAGGGCAAGAGGAAACCTGAGGGCCAGCCCTGTTCCCCAGGGTGCAGGACCACACAACCAGTTTGAAACACTCCAAACCACTGCAACACACTGGAACACAGTGTGCAAACCACTGGACACAACTGGAACAATTCAGGTACCCAGCACCATTTCAGAAACTACAAAGACATTCAGAGCAGACTGAGGTATGGCACAGGGAAACACAGGCTCTTCTGCAATACAGCTGGAGGCCAGGTGAGATACCAGGGAGTGGCACAGCCCCAGGTCCTCCTGCCTCACCCATCCATGTGCACGGGGCAGCAGCCAGGGCAGCCCTGGCAGTAAGGGGATGCAGCAGGGAAGAGAATGGAGTCATGCAATGGAGCATACACCGTCAACAAACACATGGAAAGGAAAATTTTACTTTCCCACCAACTGGAAACATGAAACACCTCATTCTTTCAGCACCACACTTGCTTTATACATATCTCTTTATAGGGGAAAAAATGTGTAAGGCAGTACTAAGAGGGCAAGATGGTATGATTCTCCTTCATTTCATGGAAAAGCAGACTGGATATGCAGGCTTCAGGTCATGAGCCCTGCTGTTGAAATTCAACAGTCCCAGCCCTCGCTGGAGGAGAGGGTTATAGGGAGAAATAAAGGTGCAGAACTTAAATTTCTACTGCTGTCCCTTGCTGCCCTCTTCCTTACATCGCAAGCATTTTCTCCTGCGGTACCAAATAGGAACAATCACACAAGCCAAGCATTACCAAACACCTAACTCTCTGGAAATTGATGCAAATAACATGGGGTAACAATAGCCACACCCTATTTAAGGTAGCAATTTTTTATTAATAGATTGAAACTCTTTCATCCACTCAAAAACACAGCAATTTTAAAATTTCATTTTGAAATTAAGTGGGCAAGCCTCTCCCAAGACTTCAAGTCCAGTCAATGCTTCATTAGGAAGCATTTATTTACCAAGAGTGTGGTCAAATACTGGAACAGGTTTCCTCAAGAGATGGTCAAGGGCCCCAGCCTGTCAGTGTCTGAGAAGTATTTGGACAATGCCCTTAATAATATGCTGTGGCTTTTGGTCAGCCCAGAACTGGTGCAGCAGTTGGACTGGATGATTGTTGTAGGTCCCTTCCAACTGAAAATATTCTGTTCAACTTCGTATGAAGTAAGATCTTGGCATCCTTTACCACGCACACAAGAAAAATTACTGCAATGAAGTAATCTGCCTCAGTAAATATTAGTATGTATTTTAACTGTGCAATTTAAAATCCATTTTTATTCCCTCACGTCCCTGTCACACTCAACTTATTTTCAATACAACAGTAGTTAATCAAAAAAAAGCAAAAAGGTCAGTCACTAAAGAGAAAGTCCTTAACCAAAGAGAAATAGAAGCTGGTTTTATTAACCTCCCTAGCCACAGCTCTAAAGTTCCTTGATTAAAGCCTCATTTCAAAAGTTAACTTTTTAATCAGGAACACTAGGGCCTGCTGGCTCCAGGAAGTTTTAGTAGAGGTCAAAAGACTGCTGGAGATCTAATTTTTCATTACTAATAAAAAAGGAAGTCTTGCCCTTTTCCTTGCAAAGGCAGACCTTGAAGTGTTAGTAGAGAAACAAAGAATATATCCACCAAATGTTCTCATGGCAAGGCCATGCAAACCTTCCCAGGACAGCATGGCAGCCAAGAGCTTCCTCATGCTCGAGAGGGAATTAGCTGGATTTCTCTTGAAAATACCAACATGGCAGAAAAGCTCAGTAGCTGCTGCTTAACTAAGGATGAAAGAGACCAGTTCCCTATTCCATCACAGGTTTTCTGGGTAACTCTGAAAGTGTTACTTAGCCTCAGTTCTGCACCTGGAAATGAAGATAAATACTCTCAACTTCCCTTACTGTGACATGAAAATAAACACATTAAACCAGGAGACTTTCAAACAGCTTGGCAATAAAGTACAAGTACTGCAGACAGATAGGAAATAACAAAGTGCTGCCCCATTCAGATGCCCATTTTTTTTCCCAAAACCTTCTTGCCTGCTGGGATCCGGCAATGCCTTCGTGATCTTCCTCAAACAAAAGAGAGGTTCACAGGGCAGAGGAAGTGAGGGAGGAAAAGCGCCTTATGCTTTCCCACCCAGAGCAAGTTTACATCTGAAAGACTTCAAGGCACCAAAGGTTATTCTGACAGCCTTCTGCTCCCAATGCCCAAATTTAAGAGGTTATTTTTCTTAGACGTTTATAAGAAGTGTTCTTTTGCAAACAACTCAGAAGAGAGGCCTCACTTGCCTGCCCTGGTCTGACCCTGGGAGGATCCCACCTCTGTCCTCTGACTACTCACAAAGACCACCTGAGTAACTCAGGCTCAGGAGGCTGCCCAGCCCTGGGCAGTGGGAAGGGCTCAGAAACCCCCCCCAGCACTAAGACTGATGAGCTTTGCTGGAGGGGGAAAAAACCTGTCCTAAATTTACCTCCAGAGGCAAACAGAGGGATATTTACACAAGATAGCTGGTGAGGGAACTTTGCAGGGACTCTTCTCATGTGGAAAAGGTTTTATTTACTGTGCTCTAACAAGACAGGATTTGGTTTACAACTAAGGGTGCGTTTCTCACAGAGCTTCAAAGAAAAATAATAAATAGGTAAAATAAAAAAAGTTGCATGTGTGTGGGATAAAAGACATTTACCATGTAAACTGTTGCTATAAAAGACCCCAGGTGGTAGTGTTGGAAAATATTACACAAAATAGTGGACAGTTGTGCAGTTTTTCTAACAGTTGTATACAGTAAAAGGATTACAAACAGAATGAAATGTTCCTTGATTAAAACAAACTGATATCCCACCTGGAAAATCCTGGCCAGGCTCTCATTGTTCCTGAGTGACCCTGGGGCAGACATGAGTTACAGCAGAGCCCATAAGTCACTCAAACACCCTGCCTGGCTCTTCCCAAGTTCTCTCTCCCGGGAACGGCGGGACTAGCTAAAGAGCCCTTTGTTTCCATTCAATCATATGTAGGGGTGGAAAAGCTGTTCAAAACATTAAAGACAAACAACTGAGGACTGTTACTATTCCAAGAAACAAATTAAAATCCAGAGTCTGAAATGCTGGGAGCACTGGCAGTGCCAGATGAAGTCAGACACCACTGGAAATGCTCAGCATCACTCAGTCCCAGAGCAGGGGACAACAGGTTCCATCAGACCTGAGGTCTTAAAAATCACTGTCTCCCTTAGATGTATTTTTTTCATTATGTCTTTACTTCTGACACTGATAATATAGACAGTTTCTATAAAGAGAATAATAAATCAAACTTTTTATAGGTAACTCATCAAAATGATGACACACCTCCCAAATTCACCTAATGGTTTGTAAACCATTTTCCCTTGAAAACATTAACAGTGACAAGTAATATAAGAAGGCAAATGAAAAGCTATGCCAAAGTTGCTGCATTGTGGGGTTTTGTGTCACATAAACTAATAAAAACCATAAACTGATATAAAATCAATCCACATCTCAAATAATATATATAAAACTTTCTAATGGACTGTAAGTAAAAGATGCACTTCAGATAAACCAAATTCTATGTTCTCTTTAAGTTCTAGAACTACTTTTTCAGATAAAAAAAATTTGTGTTACCAGAATATTTTGCATTTTTGCATTAATTAAATAATGCATAAGAACCAAGGGGAACATAATGTTTTCCTATTTCAGACTGAGTTTTGTTCAGGCATAATTAATACTGCACCAGTAGACTTGGCTACAATATTCCTCACATTTTCGCAGAGGCTGACTGGCGACATGCACATTATGAAAAAAGAAGAATAAGCAGATAACCACGTCAGATAAATACATTCCACTCCCTCCAACTGAACTTGCAAACACAATTAAATTCTGTTTTCCCTTTCAAAATGTTTCCCACTCCTTCTGCTCTGCCACAAGAATACAGCATCTCTTGCCACGTCAGACCCTGACTACATCCCACTGTATCTCCACAGGCAACATACATTCTTTGCTCCTTCTACCATTCTATTTTTTAAGAAACACGATGTCTTCTGTTTTGGAGACTAATCTGTTTCCAGGTAACATCTCTTGCTTGTAGGACTCCCAAGTCACTCTGATACTTTATTTGGACCACCCAAAACCTGTGAGCTACCTGAGCTCTGAGGATGTTGCTGCCCTTCACTACTTCTTCCACATCACCTCTTTCCTCTAAAATACCTTCTCCAATCTTCAGCCTTTAACTTCCTTTTCTAAATTTCTCACAAATTTCTTTGTTAGAGTTCTGTAACAAACACAATGACAACACTTTAAACCCAGGAAAGCTACTGAGCAGCGTATATAAATCTTGAAGCGTTACAAATACTGTATGCCCTTTGTACTATATTATACAGTGTATTGCTGCTCTTTCCAAGCCCTCTTCGGCAGCTTCTCCAAAAGACCAAAACCCATGGCAGGTTTATTCCCCTGAACACACATCTTCATTCTTGCCACATGCCCGTCCTCTACACCTGCTCTGGGACCCTCTGCTCCAAAGGTTCTGGGAACATCCCTGCCTGCTGTAGCACATGTCTATACTGACAGACTTAAGCTGGCACCAAATATAACACGCTGATAATGATCATCATAATTAATCTATGGAGCCTTGAAAGTAGTCTAATTTCAAAGGTCAGCAACGTGCATTTCTAGCCCTCAAGTTTTCAAGTTTCTCATGAAAGGATAAAGTACAAGAAAAGCAACTTCTATTTGAATGCTAAAGAGTCAGTCATTCATTTGGGGTTTGGTTTTCGAACTACACTGGACTTTAAATACTAATAGAAAGCAAAGCAAAACAAAACAAAAGGACCCCAAACGCACAGAAGAACACAGGCAGAAGCTGAATGAGCTCTCTCTCCCAAAGTGACGTGGTTCAATTCTTAACATCAGCTACAAAATTAAGTTTATCTAATGGATTTTTAAAAAAGTAAACACTAAAAAAATTGAGCCATATGGTCATGCACTTCAGCTTCTTGATTCCCAGGCAGCACAGTAACCATGCAAGTGAGGGTGGAGTACTTTGTGACGCAGATATAGAAAGACAGAGCTTGTCTTTGCAGTCTTATTCATGCTTTACTTGTAATATTTTATGTGAAGTATCACGCAGGATATTACCTTCATTTAACAAAGAAACCTGTGAAATTAATTTAGGCATTTATGAAGTGTCAAGCAGACCAGTACATCTTGCACATAACTGAGATACATGCTGAAATACTTTAAAGAAGGATAAAAAACAAGCAAATGATTCTTGTTTTGTTTGCTAGAAATATTAGCCACACTTGCTGCACAGATGGCTGCACATTACAGAGTACCTATCTGCCTCTTACAGCCTGCACTCCTTCAAATGCTGTTTTATCACTACCAGTGGGGAGAAATGGATTTGCATATTATGGCTGACCTATCATTCAGTAGTATCAAATGACAACTGTATATAAATTACTTCAAAAATGTGACACAGGCATAAAAAAAAAAAAAAANNAAAAAAAAAAAAAGTCACAGAATCATAGAAGGAACCTTAAAGGTCATCCCATTCCAACCTCCCTGCCAGGGGCAGGGACACCTTCCACTAGACCAGGTTGTTCCAAGCTATATCCAACCTGGCCCTAGACACTTCCAGGGATGGGGCAGCCACAGCTTCTCTGGGCAACCTGTGCCAGGGCCTCACCACCCTTCCAGTCCGGAATTTCTTCCTAATACCTAATCCAAACCTACCCTCTTTCAGGTAGTTATCTGAAAAATATATTACCAAAATATCTGTAATACATTAAAATTGACACTGTCTTTATGGTAATGACAGAGTCATACTGTCCAAAATTCACACTGAGACTTTACACTAGGAATGACCAGAAATATACAAGCCTTCCTTTTAATTCCATTATTCCAGCAAAACCACATTTTTTTAAAAATGCAAATGCAATGACCACAACACTATGAGAAAGTACTAATTACAGAATACTGAACATAGTTTCTGAAACTACAAAAAAAACTCAATCTTAAAAGGAAAGCTAAGCTGTCCAACTGCGAAAATGTAGCATGAGAGCAGAAATCTAGAAAGAGCATCAAATCAAATGGAATACTGAGCACATGCTGGTTTAAAGTAGAAAAGAACTAAAGTAACACAGAATCATAGAATTATAACATGGTTTGGGTTCAAAGGGACCTTAAAGATCATTTGGTAAGATCATTTGGTTCCATGGGCAGGGACACCTCCCACCAGATCCGGTTGTTCAGAGCCCCATCTAACAGAAGTAATTGTTTGATACTAAACTCTGAATTCCAGGAACTGAAACACAACATAAAAGAAATAGAAATATATAAAACAAAATAAATTTGGATGGTCATCAGTATTTCAGGTTTATACGGATTTTAGTGAAGTCCTTAGGACAAAAATAGAGATGGTGGAGCAAGGAGAACTCATTTGCAAATCTGTCCCATGTGCAGTTCCACCTCCAGCCACTGATTTCCTGTATGATCTTTAAGCAAATTTCAGAATTTATCAGATATCCTTTTTCTCAAAACTAAAATAGGAGCGATACTATCCTTCCTGCAAGTATTAAAAAAAGGAAATCCAAATATGTTGATGGAAAACCCACTGGAACTCTAATCTGTTCTTTGATACTGATACTGCAGGAGGTTTGGGCTTAATTGTAATTCGCTTTAAAAAAGAAAAACAAACAAAAAATACTCCACAGATAATAATCCCTAGCAATGCACAGGGAAAGTGCAATTTTATAATTGAAAAAATGTTGAGAAAGAAGACATTTAGAGCTGCTGATTGGAGGCAGAGTGACATTTATAGCATTAAATAATAACTATTGTACCTTTAGAAAAGGAACAAATGTACTTGAACCACAGGAAACACTCCCATTCACTTCACAGTATAAAACCAGTGGTGACCGAGTTAGCTCTTGAACACTTACCTTTTCACATTTTGAAACAAGGTCTAACTGCGGATAGTTGACTTGCTAAAAGTATGTATTTTATTTATTTATATTTTATAAATGTGAAAGGATACGAGGAGTTCCTTCTGTCCTGCACACCAGGTAGAGACACGCAGCAATTACGTGGGTCATCTTTCTCCCCCGGGTTAGATGCTTGCTCACAGCCATCTTGAAAAAATTAAAGGCCGTATCCAGGCAATGTTGATTGAGTTGAAGCTGGTTTCCCAAGTGGTGAATCTGACGTTTCCCTAAAAAAAAATTCACAAGGAAAAGAAAAGCTTAACAATTATGCAGATAATGTGCTTTTGGGTTGGGGTCTTCGGTGTTTTGGTTTGGTTTTCTGTTGTTGGTTTTTTGTTGTTTTGTGGTTTTTTGGGGTTTTTTTTTGGTTTTTTCTAAGACAAAACTAATGATGCAATTTTGAATTTCATGTCTGTGTGAAATACAATGGCGTCTCAAGTTTCAGGAACTATTCAACCTCAGCTCCTCAGGACAAAAAAAACCTGCCTTGTTTTGGACTGCTAGAATTGAAACACATGCAATCAATGAGCTCTGGAAAACCAAGCTGCAAACATCAGCCCCAGAGAGGATCCAAACCACAGCCAAGACAAAAGACTATGCCCCCCTCCCTTAATATCGTTTGCCAATTAGCACTTGGTTGGCTGTAGCAATGAACTTCCAAAAGCCAGAGGTTCCAGCGTGCTTGATGCTGTCACGCAAACAGAGAAGAGGTTTTGCTGCAGGTCTCCAGAAAGTGATGGTGTTTGCTGTTCCTCTGACCACAACCCAAACCCACAAGGAAAGGAGCTCTGCTCCAGGGTTGCCCACGATCCCCACCAATGGGAGGCCCTTCCTTTCTCTGAACACTTTCACACTCCAGCCTTCATTTAAGGCTTGGCTGCCAGACCACTTAACTTAGCTTGTGACTTCAGGAGAACAAATGTGCCTTCACCCTTAAATAAAACAATAAAAAGAAAAAAATGTGTTTCGGATGATTCATGACAGGAAGTGGTCCAGCTGCTGGGACAGATGCAGGAAGCAAGGTCCAGCTCCAGATTCGGGAAGAGTGTGCCGAAAAGACAGCTTAAGAAAAAGATGGGGGAAGTCATGAGGAAAACAGAGCACTCAAGTTCCTCAGTATACAGGGTCAGACAGCACATCAAGAAAAATTCTTTAATTCAATGTGCTGGGCAGATGTTTCCAGCACGTGTATTTACAGGAAACACTCATCTGTTCCCTTCAGAGATGTCATGAGCAGCTTTGCGGAAGGGGGCACGATGCCTGATGTGCCCTCAGCCACCTCTGCTCACAGAAAGTAATGGCAACCACACGATGCTTACCAGAACACCACCAGCTCCTGCACAGACCACACATCTTAATATTATGCAAATCCCTATATCCTCATCACTAAGAACATGGTAAAATTGCTTAATCTCCAAATAACCTTTTGCCAAAGACACTGCTTCAGCACGGCTCTAATGAGAAGTGACTCCAGCCAGGCAAGCTGGGGTCAGCAGGATTCCAGCCAAACAGGAGCTGCCACAAAGGAACAGCCTCTCCTTCCTGCTCACATGGAAATCAGTGCACTCACCACTGACATCTCCTTTAAGGCACACTGGTCAACCAGGTGTAACATGTTTAGACGAAGAAATAAGAGCAGAGGAAGGATACATCACCCTCCACAGGAGGTGTCGGCACAATAAACTACTCAAGAGTAATCCAAAGCCCATCAGGTGAATAGTTTTTCCACTGCCATCAGCAGGCCCTGGACTGACGCTCACCAGCCTCAATACTAAATCTTCTTAAAACTAAGATACTAACCAGCACCCACCCTCTCCTGAATTTTATTTCACTTCTCAACCTGTATTGCTGTTTCTTAAGGAATCACTTTGTACTCATTTGGGGGGAAAAAAAATGCACTAGAGTGCTAAAAACTCATTTTACAGTGGCAGCAAAGCAGGTTCCCTGATCCACCACTTCCCAAAGAAGTCCACCCCAGAGGCCAGCATCAGGGAAACTAAGGAAAGTCATCTCTTCCCACACCTAAGCTATTTTATCTGGTTTTATCCTACTATCCTTCTATCCTGTTTTATCTGGTTGTATTTTGCTGCGCGTGGCCACCACGATGGAGACACCAAGAACTGCCATCTGTAGATTTCAGGCACTACATGCAGGTGTACAATCACTTAAAAAAATAAATAGACATGCCCATGTGCCTCGCTCTCAGCCACAAAGACAGAGATCCAGACTGGAATCTCTGGAGCAGCCAGTGCACAGCAGTTCCTTCAAGTATGATGGTCCAATTCAGTGTCCTCAAAGTCACAAAGACAGATGATAACAAACAACAATTTCAGCAGTTTTAAGTGTTGTCCAACTTTTGCTTTTAAGTAAAGCTTTTTGCACAAACATAAACAGAAGAGTGGCTGCTATGCCAAGGAAGAGCCACATGCACTCCTGAACGCTTCACAGGCCGCCAAACTAGAAGAAATATGAGGAAGCTTCCAAGGCCACCAGCACAGCAGCAACTGACGCTGCTCTTGGTGCACATGAGAAAACAGCCCAATGAGCTGGAGATGCAGAGTAAGAACAGGACAAGCATCCAGGAGTTTTCTTGCCCAGCATTCCCCTGGCCCATCCCCATCACCAGGTAATCCCTCTCCAAGAATACTGCTCCCATTAGGGCTCCACCTCAAAGAGCACTTCAGAAACAAAGAACATCACATAAGAGGATAAAAAAAATAATACCAAGGAAGATACTTGAAATTCATTTCTTTCATAAGCTATTTTCACCACTGAGCTGGTCCCATTCCCAAGCTACCATTAATATTCTGAGTATTTAACCTTTTCTTCATTTCAAATGTTGAAATACAATTAATTCATCATAGTCCATCCCAAGTAAACAGCATGCTTGTTTGAGTAATATATGCGTTTTTAGCTGAGCACTTCATCCACCATCAACATTTTAAAATAGAATTACTTTAGAGGTGGCCAGTTGTTGTCTACTGACAAATAACAAAGAGATCTAAGAGCACAGAAAGGTACTTGTCCACTTAGGAAATGCTATTTCTTTGAATGTTTTACTCAACCTTCAGCAGACCACTGAAGGCTTTAATTCTGTGTACTAGGACTCCCTCAAGCTGCTCTGTGGCATTATGTCAGTGATACAGTTTGTGGGAAATGAAGACAACTATTACACCTCTGCTTATTCCCCAAAATGAACAACTTAATGCAGGACAAGAAGTGTCCTAAAAATTATGTGCATCCTGATGACTAACTTGGTTTTGTCCTTACCTGTAAGGAGAGAGAAAGAAACGTACTGCTTATAGCATCATCTAAGATAAACATTTACATTCTGTAACCAGTCTCCTATTTACTAAAGAAAGATCAAAAGCTTTGTTGTTTCCCCATTGCCACCTCCACCCCTTGGATTTAACATGACAATGAAATTCTATTTTTCTGGTATCTTATGTAACACTGACAAAAAATAGCTGGAAAAGTTAGCATTAGCAAACGTGCTTCTGGATTTCTCCACAGGGAATATAAGATACCTTGTATTCCTACCGGCTCCTTCCCAAAGTCAGAAAGCTACTTCACAGAGTCCAAGAAAAGGCAGGTATCAGCTGTCACCCCAGTACTCCAGAATGGTACCAAACCGCTGTAGAGTGCCCTCATCCCAGTCAGATCACAACCAAAAGTATGTAATTTTGTGACTTCTCACCTTTTCTGCCAATCTTGCCAGTCTGACATTTCAGAGTTGAAAAACATATCTCCATAGTATTTTATTTAACTATAAATGCAGTGATTTAAGCTGTTGGTATCTGAAGAGCAGCTGTTCCTACAAAGAGAAACTGGGCTCAAGAAAACAACTGATCAAAATAAATACTCTATCCAGCGCTCCAGTTATTGCTGACAAACACAAACAGAGACCAAATATTCATTCAGACTGCCAGTCTTGAACGTGAGATAGTCCTCCTAACTTCCAAAAACCTTGCTCAGCATTGGGATGCTGCTCCCCCAGCACCAGGGTCAGTGCAGAGAGGAGCTGCCGAGCAGCTGCAAGCTCCAGGGCTGGGAAGATGAGCAACTCCCTCCAGCAGACCTACAGCACTGCATTATTTCGATCAGCCCTTGAACGTCCTCCCACTCCCACTGCTCCTCACTAGCTGGATGGCATTTCATAACCTTCCAATTGCTGTTTATCTCCTGACTGCCTCCATCGTTTGCTCTACCAGTGCTGCTCCAAGCAGCCCTCATGGCTGGTAATGCCCTCACTGCCAGTCTGCCATATGGTCCCAGGGAGCCGGTCCAGCTCACTGCAAAGATGCAACAAGCCTCATGATCTCATGATCTCAGCTGAAACAGCGGGAATATCCAACACTACAATGCAATTTATTAGCAATCTGCTCCACCCGATATTCACAAGATTCCATTGCAGTGTTACAAACTCCAGTAAACAGAGTTGCTGCTCTACTGCATGGAAAAGAACTGACACACCTTCAAACCCTGCTGTGCTCTGGGTTATAGAACACTCAGGATGACACCTTCCTGAATTCCTTACCCATTTTATCCAGTAGAACAGCTTTTCAAAAAGTTTGAAAGTGACACTGCCCTAAAACCCTGCCGTCTCCGTACCAAAAAGGAATATCATCATGTGGAACTGCCAGAAGTAAGTACTGCAATTTTTTCCAAACTGCTATGCAAAAGTACAACATGTAAGACAAAATATACAAGGGTAAAACAAGTCTCTTAGTAGGTGCATCTTTTATTAGGAATTTGCAATATGAGTTGCCTCTTTTGGGCCTTAGAGGTTTTTGACAGATCATGAGATTCCTTTTTTAAACCACAAGAAACAGCACCTTTAAGGTCAAAGCTTACACTTGACGCTGCCCTTGCAGTTTAGTGATGGCATTAAAGTGGTGCCGAAGTATCCTTGGGAAAAGGACTAGAAACAATGCCTTTTTAAAAAGGCAGGACAAGCTCAGCAGCAAGGTTTCAAAAATTCTCCACCTTCCCTTACCAGTAAGCAGTAATAAATTTTCCTTTAAAGAACAAAAGAACAGACATCTAGAAACTACAGAAATTTTGTGACGTACAGGACACACGCCACGCAGTTCCCATTTATTTCTCAAAGGCTCATCATACCATCGGGGTGGAGGGGGAGGCAGGGGGAGAGGTGAGAGAGAGAGAAGCTTGTGTTTCTGTAAGCAACATACAAATTCAAGTTCCCAGGCTACCAAGTAGTAAAGTTTATCACGCTCGTGAATCTGCATCCAAAAACAAAAGGCCCTTTTCAGCTTTTAGTTCTAAGCCTACTCAAAAAAAAAAGTGTTTCTATGCATCTATTCCCAGCATGCTAAAAGAAACACCATCATCTTCTCATCTGATGCCAACCTCAATGCTTTGAACTGGCACAGCAGACCTGAAGTGACAAGTTCAGATAGGACCTCTGAATGCCACTATCCTTGTATTTCAGATAATTTCCATTCTTTCGACAGAGGAAACAGTGGTTATTACAAAACAAAATGTGTAGGCCAGAAATCGCTGTCACAAAAACAGATTTGCAGAATACCTTGGTAACATTAAAGGCTTACACAAGAGGCAGCTGATAGCAAAACTGCATCTTAAGTTATAATAGAAGCAAAATAGAAAAAGAGGGAAAATCAGACCCATTCTTTACAAGCAATTTTCTTTCTTTTATGATCTCATTACTACAGAAACATTTTGTTCTCTTCCCCCATGGAAAAAGAATCATACGTTTTTTTGAATCCCTTAGAAGTCAGTAATGTCAAGCAGCTACAGCTCAACATTACTCTCATCTGGCTTCTGCCTGCTCATCTGCAGCCCTTCCCTCAGTCTGACAGAGACTAGGATACTGCTATTTCATAGTGGCATTGTCAGTAGGAAGCATTAGTTTCTAGGGGAAGAACAGGAAGTGCACAGCCAGAACTTAAATGAATTGCTATTATGATACTAAATGGCACCATCAAAATCCAGGCATATGGATTTTTTCCCCCCTTTCTGCAGTTTGCTCGCGGGGCCCTGGAAACTAGTGCTACCTGAAATGGGGAACAGAGTCATGTTAACAGCACTAATCCTTTTTTTGCAAAAAGGATTGTTATGGTAACAAACACTAGATTCTATTAAAGGAAACATTTTGGATGGTTTTCACTTGGGTATTCATTTCCAGCATTTGAATTACTCTATCAACTGAATTTTATGTGCAGATTTTATTTTGCATTTGGGTTTTCTTTCTTTGAAAAGGCTCCTCAAAAGAACTGAAAACAGGAGAAAAAAAAAAAAGAGCAGTTTTTATATGTGAGCATCCCTGCATTCTTTGTCACATCTTTCAATTTCAGCAAGTCCAGCTCAAAGCCTGAATGAATTTCCTGCTCTTTGCTCCATGCCAGGTTTCTATGCTATTTGTATTACAAATCAGTAAAACAAACAAACAAAGCTACAACAGGGAAAGTCCAGGGGTATCAGTGGGGCTACTCTTATGAAGGCTGGCCCCAGAAGCCTAATCATGGGTAGAGTCCCATGATCAAAGACAAGAAAACATTTAAAGCTCAAGTGATGTGGAGAGGCAGGAAGGGAAATGAGGCAATGGCTGCAAGGATCACACTGAGCCATTCCCAGCCATTCGCACAATACTGGGAGCAAGGAGCAGCTTTATCCCTGTGAGCCTGCAAGGAAAAAGGCCAATGAACAGTAAAAGTAGCAGCACAGCAGGACACTGCAGCAGTGCTGACCCAGCAGAATAACAGCTTTATCAAGGTTAGCTAAAACTTATTCCCAGTGACACCTAATTGCCCATGAGGAAAGTGATGAACATGCTGGCCTTATGCCCAGGCTCTGTCTAACTTCAGCCTAGCTCCAAATCCCTATCTTGCCACCATCTAAGTATGGGTGCACCCCACATCCTCAGATCTAAGCTCTTCCACACAAGAACTCCTCTGTTAATCCTTGGGATGTGTCAGTCCCCAGGCTGAGCAACCTGCAGCCCATGAACACTTGGCCCCTCTCCGACTGATGCATCCCAGTGCCTGTATCACCTGGCAGACCTGTTTCAGGGACTGCCCAAGGGTACACTCTGTTCCTGTTATCTCAGCAGAATAAAACCATTCCTGGCCCTTTCCCTGTGATATTCCACCAGCTGTGCCAGCACAACTTTTGTTTGTGGCAATGGACAGAAAACCAAACCAGTAAACTGATCTGTGTTAAAAATAACCTTGTGAAATAAAAAGGACTTAATCCAGACCTGTTTACTGAAGGATTGATGCCTCCACTTTATCTTTGCAGGACCAGACCCAGACTATCTCAGTGCAGAGACCTATATTCAATTTCTCTGCCTGCTGACAGCAATCCAACCCATCCATTTTGCCTCCCATGAGAGCGCCCCATCTACCAGATGCAGCTCCCCTGTCTCTCCTGGTAAAGCCTTTCCATTGCATGTCAAAGGCTCATTCACTCATTCAGCTAAAGAGAATGACCGTGCATCTTTAAGATTAATGGCTTAAAAATTCAGATAGTGGTCACTGCTCCAAACACTTCTTAAATATTTGATACTAAGCTACTTTTCTTTCACCTAGAAAATCTGCTGTTAACATCCCTTCTCAGCACTCAGTACTTCTTTAAGTACTCATTCCCTCAAAATTGGCCCTTGTATTAATTAGTGCTAAAGCAGGCCTGCAGAGCATCCACATAACTTCCCCACCCCCCTCCTCAAGCATGTTTTCCATTCCCTGCTCCTATGATACCACTCCCACACGGACAGCCTCTTATCATATACAGCAACTGACCATTTGAATTAATTTGTCTTACCCACTCTGAAAAATTTGGCATCATAACCAGTTCCTCTGACTTTCTGCATTCAGTTCCTAGAACTTGGAGGCTGCATCTAACCTATTGCTACTCTTGCCCTATCATCCTTATAACAGCAGCTTGCTTGTTTCTTAGCCCCACTTAATTATTCTTTCTAGCACAACTAAAGAACTGCTTGCTCATAAAGTCCTTACTGAATTTCACTTCTGATGTCATGCTGGAAAACCATGGCCAACACTGACATTAAAAAAAAACACAAAAGCAACAAAAACCCAACAAAACTCTAATGTGTTGATTCACCAGAAACTGAAGGAATTGGATCACGACTGTTTTAAGTCAAGCTAAAGCCCAAGCTGTTCCTGCAGACAGCATTCCCACCTCCAACTCGACATTTACATGGCCACACGCTGTTACAGATGAAGGAATTTGCTCTGCTGAAAATCAACCCAAACAACAAAAAAAGCTACATTTTCATTTGGAGCAGTTCCCTCCTGTAACTCAACACACAGCCTCCCAAGCCCTATCGGCAGCAGAATGTGGCTGGGGTGAGGAGAAGCACTGTCAGCGGGCACACACACGTGGATTGACTTAAAGCAAATGTGAGACTGCAGCCTAAATGGGTTAAAGAGAAAAGTACACACTATCCCTATGTTTCCCCCTGCTTCCCTGCAACTGCTCCCTGTCCTCACCACTGCTCCCATACAATCAAGCTTACACTAAAGTCTGACTTACTGCAGTTTAAACAAATGCTAACAGCTATTTGTGTATAAGAATGCTTCAGGTCGCTTCAGATTCATTTTGGAAGAAAACAAATATGGACCTTTTTATATCCAAAAGTTTAGTCAACTAAATTTTTTTACTTGTGGAAGATTTGCAGCTGTTTCAAAGTCGAAACAGCTGGAAGGCTGCACTACTGGCAAGAACTGTGAGCACATGTATGATTAATGTAGCAAAATCCTTACCTGTTTGACATTTAGAGAGTTGGAAAGAAAAATTTAAGATACCAAGAATTTTTAGGTAGTGGTTGGTAGCTTTTGGACATGCAAGATTTTCTTCTGAAAGCATCACCAGTTAGGCCTTGCTTTAATCTTCCTCTGTATTATCTGGACAGTGACTTTATTATTTTTTTAATTACATTTTAAATGACAGTTATTCTTAGAGATTTTTTCTGTATCTATATACCAGTAAAGCTTTTTCCCTACACTTATCAATTACCAATTGTTACTCTTGTCACAACAAAAAATGGAACACTTCTGCTGTCACACAGCATTACTGCTGACCCCAGCACCACCTTCAACCCCCCAAAATCATTTCTACATCACTGGAAGGCAAAAAAAAAAGATTTGCTCATGACATAATCCGATGGTTTCGAAAAGATTACTTTTTTAAAGTCTTAAAAAGCTGCATTATCAGAGAAATATAAAACTTCTTTCATACTTTTACAAAGCAAAAAGCATTTAACTAACAAGCAACTGTCATCAATCTACATAGCTAGAAAAAATCATGAATACAGCACAATATAGGAAAAAAAAATCCACTGCCTATTGGTAAATTTTATCAAAATTTTTAAACCAAAACGAAAATGAAGACTGAACACAAAAGGATCCACTGCTGCAATGGAAAACTTTACAGACCCAAACAGCATATAAATCAGCACAGTGTTATCTGCTTGCTGACAGCAAGTTCTCCTGCCTTCCCTGCAGATCTGGGCTCTCACCAGGCAGAGAAGAGTGAAACCTGACAGGAGCCATTTTTTAGTCTTGCAGACACCACGGAAGCAGACAGGAGCTGTGGGAGTCGAGGTGCTTCACATGGATGAGGCAGATGCTGGAGCTGGTGGGATCCCCTGGCCAGAACTGCCACTGAGGCCAAGGGACAGGGACAAGAGCAGAGGTAACTGAGTTACTGAAGCTGAACAATTGCCACTTCTCAGCTGCACTGCAGCAACTATTAGACAAGGTCACACATATTAAGATTGTTTAAAAAAAGACAAAAAAAAAAACCCTTCCTGTTTAATCCACATTCCCTGCTATAATAGCCAGTCCAGCCTTTCCCTTTTCCTGCCAAGGGGCCCCTGTATATCCCTGTGAACCTTCCCTACTTTTCCTTGTCCACCTTTAATACTCACCTTTTATAACATGTCTCAGAATTTACTTGTCCTCAGACATGTGCAGAACAATTTTCCTCCCCTAGAGTTCAGTCCTGCTCCTCTGTTCTGTCAAAACATAACTGTCAGTGGTAAGTTATTTCCATTCTCCATCTTCCAACTGCTCAGGCAGGAAGGACCTTGCGGACAGAAACCAATATTCACTTTGCTGTCAACCTCTACTTGACTTAAGGTTTCTGCTGCTTCCTCAGGGCTGAAAAAGGCCTGTGAGCCCAAAACTACTCTGGGGCTCTGATTTTGGTTATGGACTTTGGGGGTTTTTTGGGTTTTGGTGGTTTGTTTGTTTGTTTGTTTGTTTTGTGTTTTGTTTTGTTTTTTGTTTTTTGTTTTCTTTCTTTCTTTCTTTTCCTTCCCTGCTAGTTCTCCATGCAAATCTAACAAAGGGCAGTCTCTCCCCATCCAGACCTTACCCAACTGACAGTCAAAGATGACACAGTCATTTCAATAGCAAAAATGTCATAAACATCTATTAATTGCCAAATTTCTTAAACCATCTTAAAAATTGGAAAATGTGGTGAGAAAGCATCAAGGGAAAAAGTATGCAGAGAGAAATAGTTTGGGGGGGTAAAGAAAAAGAGGGAGTTATTAAAGATATCAAAGGGATAAGAGATAAAACATGATCTAAAAACAGAAGCCGAAAGGGAGAAGAATTGAAATCAAGCTGGGAGAGGCACAGAGCCATTACAAAAGCAAGAGAGACTGTATTAGGTTAACACTTATTTAAGGTATTTTTATACGAAGCTGACGAGTGGTCAAATACTTCTTGCTTTATACAGAAAGGATAAGAAAGCTGGCAGTTAGGTAAGACAGAATCAATCTTTATCCAGGCTGCAGCTAAAGAATTAAATTCTGCCCTTAGTTTGTCCCTAGCAGCTGAGTCCATCAGCTAGAAATATCAAGCAAGCAATGGGATTCTGCAGGGGCTGCTCTCCTTTACCACCAAAATCAGCCTATTTAGATCAAAGCTACAACTGCCCCTGGTAATTGCCCATAGACAATGGAAGACAGGGCTTCAGCCTCAACTTCACCTTTCCTTCCTATTTAAACTAAGTGAAGGTTGCCACAAATGTCAGTTAAACAATGTAGTCAATCAGTGATGCTATTCATCAAGTCAGTCTCTTGTGCTATCTAGTTCAGCTTGGAGTTGGAAGGAGATTTATGTTTGAAGAGAGAATGCACCTATTTCAGGAACAGCCTTGTATTTCTTTTAAAAATAACATTTATATAAGTCAGATGTACAGACTGTTCCAGTAAAGAATTAAAAATACAATGCCATCTATATATTTCTAGAGAGCCAACATGGCCCTATTAGAAAATATTTTGCATATTTGAATACTATTTATCTGTATGTTTGTGATCCCTTCCATTTGGATGAGGCTTTCTTTTTACCTATGGGATGTCATCCATCAGCAACTGTTTTGGGAGGAAGGAATTCACATGAGGCTTTGTTCTCCTTCTCAGGAACCCTGATCATCCTAGAATTAAAGATGGAGAGCACAGCTAAGAGATTGGGGGTGGGGGGTGGGGGGTGGTGTTTAAAGACCCGGAGATTGAATTTGCAGCCTTCACTGAATTATCAAACATGATTTGTTAAGAGAAGAGCAGAAGATCAGCAGAGTTCTGGAACATGATGGATGTTTAAGCCATAAATGGATATAAATATGAGTTCATGCAAAAAGACTTAATAACATTAAAGGAAAATGTAAGAACTATGTTAACAAGACCTTACAACAAAATTCACTGGACCTCATAGTAGTTTCCCAAGAGAACTGGTGGAAACTCCCACCTCTCAGAACATACGAATCCAGGAAAGGCAGAACAGAATTAAAATACATTATATGGAGTGATCCCATATAAGCAAAATGGGCTAAGATGATTTACTAGGTTAAAGAGAGTTCTTAATCTTTTGCAAAACTGTAATCTTAAGAGAGAAGCTGAGTGTACAGAACAGGGTAAAAAATCCCACCAACCCTTTCCTCCCCCAAGAGCCACCTCTGCTGACTGGGTACAACAGCCTTCAGCCTCCTCAAGTTTGGCTGCAGAACAACACAGATCCGATGTCAGTCAGACAGCCAGACCAGCCTGACTCATTCAACAAAGACCCACCTATTCAAGTTCCTCCCTTTTTTCCCATAGTCACCACTCCATTCTAGTTTTCCTAAATTAAACGTTGTATTAACAGCACATCTCAACAAAAAACCCAAAAAACTACCAAAAAAACAACAAATGAAAAAACCCCACCAATGAAAGCAAGAAACAAATAAAACAAAAAACCCTCACCAAACCCTCAACACTGGTTCATGCAACAAAGTCTGAAAATTTTGTCAAGAACCAAATCTTTAGATACCACCTTCCTTTGCTTTTCTACATGATCCACTTCCCCTCAGTGTGCCAGCCCCTAGTAGCAGTTCAAGAAAATTTTAGGCAAGTACAATTACATTTTTCTGTTCTGTATGTGCTGAACCTCAAAGATCAATTACAACAGGGTTTTTTCTGTGCATTATGACTCCAAGATAGGATGTGAAATCATCCATTAAACATACGTATCCAAGACTAGATGCATTATTAATTCATTTTCCTCTAGGTAATATGGTATGGTGAAAAATAGCTACCAGAGAACACACTGACTAAAGACTTAAACAGGAATCAGTGGATTTATGTGATGATTGTGATGCAGCAACCTAACGAAACTCATTAAAGGGACATGGATTCTTCTCCCCTGATACTGTCACTGCTCTAACAGAGTAGATGCTGATGTTCAACACAAGAAAGAGTATTGATTGCAACATAGCCCAGAAATAGTTCTGAGACCAGCTGAGAGAATGGTCTATCTGAATTTAATATTGCCCAAGTCTGACTACAGACAGGTCTCCATTTCATAGCATTTTTCTGATGAGTGACAGTGTTTGGAAAAATTTTTTTTAGATCTTTTTAAATAAGCTGACTATAAAACACTACCTGCCTCAGTTTCAATCAGGCAGGTGCTGTAAACACCAAAATGAGGCGTTTTTTTTCTTTGACCTAGTGGAGCTGCAATCAAGGAAGCTGCCCTAACGAATCACGTAACATCAGCATCATCTTGACGCTGACAAACATATTGCTTCAGTAGAGTCCATGGATTAAATTCTATTTACTGACCTTTATTAAGACCCACAAAAACAAACAAACACTTCAATCAACTGCCTGCCTCAAACCTGTTTATGCTACAAGCAGCTCCTCACCGAAGGCCTCAGAAGTTCTACTGTTACATTAATCAGACTGAAGGACCATGTTTTCCCTCCAAAAACCAATTATAATCTGGCCTGTCCTACCTTTTGTATTGCACTTGAGTGTTAGAAAAAGCAAAGAGGCTGATGAAATTCTGCCTAGCTTTGTGTAGGATAAACTCACCTCCATGATTCCACAGGCCCAGCAGCTACAACAGCAACAGGACACACCAGAGTGCACGTTTCTGTAGGGTCGAATGCCATCCTACTGCACTGCCATGCAACAGGAAATACAGGTAGGTGCTGTTTTGTATAGTCCAGTTTTCATTGTCATAAACACTCAACTCCTACTGAAAGCCTTGTCCTTACAGACAGGAAGCTGAACTTGGCACAACCAAACATTTCTGAGGGCCCCAAATCAGCTATGGCTTTACCCTCTGGTAACAGTGCCCATTATCGTTTTGAAATCACAGCACTCAAACTTCAACATCTCATTGGAAGTGGCTGTTATTATTTTGTCTCTCTTTTATACTTTCTACAGACTAAATGAGGAATGGATATCTGACACAAGGATCCTTCTTGGCTTAGCAGTGAGCAAGTGTGTCTGAAGGAAATGGAAAACCACACACGACTCCCCATGTTGAGCCAGAGTCAGGTAGCAGCCCTGGACTTCTGCTGAGCAATGCAGAGACAAGAACCACTCCAAATGTACTCTTTGAAGAATCTGATTTTTGCTTCCATGTCACTGCTTATGCTCCTTTTATGCTCCTCTATCTTCTGCTGAAGTTTTCTTAGGATATTAGATTTTGTATTTAATATTCAGTGTCACTGTAATCCCACAACTTGACTTTGGTGGCACGACAAATCAGTGTTTCTCAGAAATCCAAAACAATCTCAAAGGTTTTTTTCTGTCTACATCAAAGACCTTGATCAGCGTCAAGCTTCCTTTTCTTCTTCAAGCTGGAATCAAACACTGCAATGATCTTGGAATGAAATTTGTTGTACATGTCAGATCAAAAAGTAAAGAGCAAAGCTGGGGGAAATAAAACTACCAACACACACAGTAGGAAAACTCTCTATACGCAGTGGCAAAAAGAGCATCTGAGCACCACTGTAATCCTGCAAAATAAACATTATTTCTATTCCCAGTTCCCCCAGATCTGAAACAGGGCGCAAACTACCCTTGAGGAGACCATTTGCCATCAATGCATGGTGGACTCACCACGGACCAAGAACGCAAAAGAGACACAAGCATATTTACGCTCCACAGGATGTCTAAGAACTTTATTTTGACCAAGGCTAGAGAAACCCATTTGCTCTCAAGAAAGACGCTGGCAGCAAGTAAGAGTTAACTTTTAGAACAGGGCCAGCTGGAATAACACAGACCACTCAGACAACAAACGTCACCTCACAAGCACCCTGGATTTGTTCCAAAAATCACTTGAAAAGTGGTATTCTTTCTTGACACACTCAAGGACTGATTCAACTTGCACCAGAAGCAGTACTTTTTTTTTTCTAGTGCATGTCAGGAACCATAGTTTCTAAATCTACTTTGAGATGGCTTTGAATAGGCTCGAGATACACATTTTCCCACAGTATCACTAAGCAACCTTGTAAATTATTTTCCTTGTGCTTAACCTTAAAAACGAAGATTTCATGCAACTAAATAGTTCAGATTGTTTCCCCACCTCCCACCTTCCAAAAAGAAGAAACCATCAGACATAGAAATATTTTTTTAAGGTAAAAAGGGACTGTATTTGCGAAGCTATTCAACCACATTAGTACTGCTATGAAATCATTTACAAGATTTCCACTGGCATTCAATAATTTTATTTCTAGCTATTTCCCTGTGCTCACTGAGCTTTTATGGCCAGGGAAATAAGCAAACATAACACCTGGTTGGATTTGGAAAGCTGCACGGGGCTCAGAATAATACGGCAACCCCTCTAAAATCTCCCTCATTTACAGTTGCTGATTTGCTGACTATGGAAGACAGCTTCATCCTCACCTTTGAAAATGAGGATGAATTTGGATTAGCAAATTCTGAGGATTCATCTCACATTTCAAATGGAGGCTGGTAGTTAGAGAGGAGTGAATGATAAACTAAGAGCTATTAAGGGAATTACTGTTTTTTCATATAAAGTCTGTTTGCTCTCTTCACTCCACAGAAAATGTAGGATAAGAAGCCTCAGCCTGAAGACTGGATTCCACTGGACAATGTGGGGCTGCACTTTTCATCGGTTTTTTTTCTGTAAGAGTATTTTCCTCATCTTTCTATGACTAGAAGAAATCTACTTTTTTCTTTTGTAACAACTCAGGTAAAATATCAGAGGACGAAGTTGCCAGAGATAGTTGAAAGGGGAAATCCAACATCCCCCATCCATTCCATCACCACCCCTTGCACCAGCTCCCAGTCCTTTTCAGATTTTACTTTGATACAGAAACCAAGGCAAAAACAGTTGGTTTTCTAAAGGCATTGGCCAGAGCGAGAAGAGAGACAAGCCCTTGCAACCAGTGCAGCCACAAGTCTTGAGAGCAGCTCATCAGTAACATATAACTTCTATGCTTTGTCTAAGATGGTAGAATCATCATGGAATCATAGAATGTTTTGGGTTGGAAGGGACCTTAAAGACAATCTAGTTCCAACCTCTCTGGTATGGGCAGGAACACCTTCCACTAGACCTGATTGCTCAAAGCCCTGTCCACCTGGCCTTGAACATTTCCAGGGATGGGGCATCCACAGTTTCTCTGGGCAACCTGTGTCACTGCCTCACCACCCACACTGTCAAGAATTTCATCCTAATATCTCATCTAAACTTGCCCTCTTCCCCCTTGTCTTGTCACTACATGCTCTTGTAAGAAGCCCCTCTCCATCCTTCTAGCCCCTTTGAGGCCTGGAAGGTGCTATCACATCTCCCAGAGCCTTCTCTCCTCCAGGCTGAACAACCCCAGCTCTCTCCACCTGCCTCCACAGCAGTGTTGCTCCAGCCCTCTGAGCATCTTCATGCCCTTCTCTGGGCTTGCTCTGACCACTCCATGTCCTTCTCCGCTACAACGATGCTACACAGAGTTTAAAAGCAGTTCACAGCTGTCCATTTACTCCCTCAAAACACATAGTGTATGTATTCCATGAGCAAAGTATCAATCTCCTAACCTGATTTAGGAAATGTCTTTTCCCATGTAAAAGGATTTCTATGCATCTGCCTAAGCTTGCATGTATATATGCATATGTGCCCAAAGGGACCAGAAATGCAGCAGCTGGCTCTGTCAAACTCTGGAAATAAGTACCAAGATGACTTCTAAGAATGACCACCCATGCTTTAGCACCCATGCTGCTCCATAAGAGAGTGCCTGGAAACTCTGCATAGTTTATGTTTCCCCCTTAGACAAGATAACGTGATGCTTTCTAAAAAGGAAGGAGACTGAAGATGGCTGTGTCTTAACCATCAGATTTGCAAGGACAGGAAACAAGCAACCTCAGGTTCCTTGTGCTATACACTGTTATTAAAAAACCCCCCTCGAGTCTCAGACCAGACTAAATGACCAGTGTCTGCAGAGCAACCCATTCTCAGAAATCCATCTTAAGTGGATGGACTACAAACCAAAGTAGTAAGTCCATGAATCCTATCATAAAAATGCACTGAATGCTTTCCCTCAATACTGATTTATATGAGCAAACAAATAGCATACCTAAGGTCCAATGGAAACACTATCCATGTATGTTCTCCCTAATGCATGACAGCCACACTGGAGAACATGTGTGTGTAATTCCTGTATATCTGAAGAGATTCTATGAACCCAGCTCTGTGTATATCCCTAGAAACTGGAACTATGATCCTAAACTGCTTTCTTGATATGCTTTTCATAATATACCACCTGAAAGTACTAGTAATCAACTGTGTAGTATTAGGGTACATAGAGGAAGAACCTTCAGCTTTCTTCTAAAAATCCTGTCCCTAATTGATTTCATTAAAAAATCATTTATATGCTCATTAGCATAATGTAAGTTCTTAAGACATTTAAATATAATTAGCCACTTGTTTTGTTGCATTCAGTGCTAATCTTTCTTTGAAGAAAGATCCATGTTTGATTTTGGTATTGTTCAAACTTAAGACAAGCCTCTTTGAGTTGAAAACGCAGGAATCCTCTGAACTGACTTTAAACACCCTAAGCAATCAATTACCTTTCCACTTAATTTACGCTGTGTTTGTTTGGGGCAGCTCTGTTGTAACAGCACAGAGGCTTTACATCTTGGTGATTAAAGCCAACTTCTAGGTACGTATCTGGGGTCCCAAACAATACTGCCAAGCAAACACAGCTCTAGCTGACATCCAGGGCAGGTCTAAACAGCATGGATCAAAAGCAGGTTTAAGCATGCTAAACTCAACTCTGGGTTTCAGGAGACCACGCTGTACTTCTCTTTACTTTTTATGTGTCATTTGCTTATAATTTCTACTGGAAAACAAAGTTAAAAGAAAAATCTCTACGTAGGAAATAATTACATTCATTTTTCAAGTGTTTTTCAAGTGTTACATTTTCAGTGTAGGAAATTACATCTAAAATTACAGCAATAATAATGCCTTCAGGAGGGGTATGCATTTGAGAACTCTTCCCCCCTCCTGCAATTAATGAAACTTCCTTCATTTCTATCTGTGTGGTTGACAGTACTTCGGTTTAATCTAAGCAGACTAGTACTTAGCTATCTTTAATGTCCAAAATGATTCAATTATTCGAGTACAAAGAGGGGGAGAAATCTGCATCTAAAGAAATAGTTTGAAACTTTAAACTCATGATTTCCAATTCCACAGTTTATCTGTAAACAACCAGGTCTGCAAAGGCATAGGAAAAAAAAGCAACTTTCCTCACAACTCTTATTAGTTTACAACTGTTGAGGAAAAAAGACCCATTTCATTTTATCTATATGAGCTAGAGTTTTTTTCTAAACAAGAGGACAAGCATTACGTTTACTGAGGACATTGAAAAGAAACTGTGCATTAAGAGCCTGGATTTGTTTTTTTAAAGAGTATCCTTCCAGAGCATGCTGGAGTTCTTGCCCTTCAAAATTTGCAAGGTTAAATTAAATGGCATTCATGAAACAGGTTATGTCCAGCTTATGAAGAGACATCACTTTTCAACCTTTCACCTTTGCTAACTTAATGCGAGCCTTCATAAACTCAGCATTTAAGAAGGACTCAGGCTACAGCCCAGATATGGTTCCATACACTCAGCATCCAAACTCCTAAAATATCCCATATACCATTTTTACATCAAAAGATGCACATAAACTAAAAATCCACTCTGAGCAGATAGCAGAAGAGCAAACCCAAAATTTTCAGGAAAGGCTCTGCTTTAATGACATGAATAAAGAAAGAAATTCTTTCTCACCACTCCTCCTATGAAATTACAGTTGAATAACTATGGCAATGGCATAATTTAAACTTATTTTCCAGAAGTGTTTTCAGAAGTGTGTAACAGCACCACCTGGTGATTGTAGCTGTACAGTATTTTGAAGATATCCACTAAGTTAAGGCATAGTAATCAGCATAGAACAGATTTTAATTCTGGTCATGTATAATTTGGTGGGGGGGGGGGTTCATTAAAAATACATGAAATTTGAACCAGCAAATAGTAACATTTTGTGATTCCGTTAAAAACCGAACCAAACTCCTCAGAGCTGACATCAGTCAACTTCTACTGGTAAGGGACAAAAGCTCGTGACATAGCAATAGCCACCTTAACAAAATGCAGTCATTGGTTCAAATGTTTTAATGTACCATGTTAACAAACTGATTGTTTAAAGGTTTGCTTTGCAGTTCATACAGATGGAAATGCCACCTCAGAAACAGAAACACTCAAGCCTCAGTTACTAAAATACTTGAAAAAAATCAAACTGGATGCTGTGTATGCTGTATATCCTGAAATGATTAACATATAAACAGAATTAACATTTTGGTCCTAAAACACATTAAGAATTTTACTGCTGCTCCATCGAAGCGTCACAGAACATCTAATACACATTGCTGGAAAAATCCTTAAGGGATCCTGAAATGAAAATGTATTCCCTGAAGATGTCGTGAGCGACAAGAATTCTATTAGAGTTGAGCATTTCTTCCTCATCACTCCTTTTTAAGTTGCGACTAAATTAGCACAGGCTGCACACTCCGGGGTGTGTGCTGGGAGGAGGGAGGGGGAGAAAACGGAAGGTATCAAGGCCTGAGGCACTTCAAGCGGAGAGCATCCATCTGCCAGCAGCAGTCAATGAACTGAACATTTCTAAAATTTCTTCCCACTCACTGTAAGTCAAGCCAAAAGAACAGAAAACACCTTCCTTCACTCTGACTGTGCAGGACTGAACGTAACAGGACAGTAGGTTATAAATAAATGCCTAAAAAAAAGACTAAGAAAAAAAAAAAAAGAAAAGTTCACTATGCAGTTCTGCATTCAGCCTCTCCTGCTACAAAGCTGTTTTAAGACGCTCCTGCTCATCTCTGCGTCATCCATTCCCTCCTCCATTCTGCGGTGGCATGTGGAGGAGTGAAATGATCAAAGGAAAATAGGAAAAGAAAAAAAAAAAGAGAAGTTCACTATGCAGTTCTGCATTCAGCCTCTCCTGCTACAAAGCTGTTTTAAGACGCTCCTGCTCATCTCTGCGTCATCCATTCCCTCCTCCATTCTGCGGTGGCATGTGGAGGAGTGAAATGATCAAAGGAAAATAGGAAAAGAAAAAAAAAAAGGGGGGTGTTGGTTCTTTTTTTATTTTGCTTGTGAAACTCAAATCTTTTCATTGTACCAGTAAACAGATGCATTGCCCAAGCCAAGGCCCGCTGTATTTGGATGAAGAGAATGGGAAAGGGCAGCTGAGGGTTGGGAAAGGCTGGGATCAAACTGGTTTTGCTGTTAGGAGACGCTTATCATGGAACTGGACTCCAGGGCTGCAGCTCTTTGAGATGAATGATTCTGATGGCAATACCACTCAAAGGAGTTCCTGACCCTTTACACATCTCCCTCCCACTCACACCACAGCACATCAGCCCTCCGGGCTGACACAACCAGCTACTGGGAGGGCAACAAATCCCAGGCCTCCAATCCCCCAGCTCAAAGACAACTTGCGTGCATGCACAGAGTTGTTGTTCAGACTGGGACCAGGGTTTGGTTTTGAGGTTTTTAGTGGTTCCCTCTTTTAACTGGGGTTGATATAGGTCAATCTGCTGATAAACTTGCTGGTGCAGCTGTACTGGAGACAGGACCCTCACACTGAACACACATTTTATACCTGTACAGAGCCCTGTAGTTTCTGGGTGTTCCACCAGAGCACTCTATCTGCCTGGGAAATGCTGCAGCAGCAGCAAAGGCATTGAGCAGGAGCCAGTCTTTGCCTGAGTTACTTGTGAACAGCATGTGCAACAGCTGTGCTTGTCCATCAGGGAGGACACCTCACACAGCTGGGAAGGCAATGAGGACAATCAAGGCCGCACATGCACTTCTGCACGAGGAACGCGATGCCAGTGGTGAGAAGCATCACCACAAGCACTGCTGACACTGCTCTGACAGTGCTCCTTCAGCCACTGCTGGATGCCTATGACAGATCTGTGCCAGATGTGCACGGACAGGGGCTGTTACAGCCCTACAACAGGAATACAATGTGCCTGACATCCTTTCACAGAAACACTTCGGCTGATGCCACTTGTGTCCCACACGAACAGGTCCATGCTGGTTCCTCCAAGACCAGCCATCACGAGATGAAAGCAGCTTGGCAGTCACAACTAACTTGTGTCCAGCTGCAAAGTGCAAGTGAAATGAGAGCAGAGGTGCCTGCAAGAATATAAGCAAATAAATTGCAGTCTCCCTATAAAAAGTGTCCAAAGGCACTGATTTTTTTCTATTATTTGTTATTTCTGTAGAGGGTCCAGAAGTTCAGTGCTACGGCCATTATTTCAGAAAAGCCATCTTCCAAGAAAAATGCAATAGCCACACAAGCAAATAATACTTGCAGACCCTTGGGCTTAGGAAATGCTTCCCTGCACTGTCACATCACTCTCCGGTTTATTTCATAGAGCAAAACAAGACAGCACTTTCAACACATGAAAAGGAACTTGGCACTATCAGAGAACACAGCATTAAAAAGCAACAACAACCTTCTCCTTCTCAAGTTTTGAGCCACAGTGGCTACAAAACGATACAAACACTTCAAAACTCACGCTTCAATGTTTAAAAGACAGTCCTATGCCATATAAGCAACATACATAAGCAACATTTTCATTATCAAAAAAGAGAGCAGCAGTTACATGAAACTTAAACTAAAGCTGTGTTACCTGGAGTATATGTTAAGCTTGTCTAACAGCATTCCAAAGCTACAATGATTTAATTCAGATGCTTTTTGGAAGAGGCAGATTACTAGCACTGAAACTTACAGACATTACCAGAGGGGGAGGAAGGTGGAGAGCAGCAGTTGCCTTTTTTCTGTCACACTGTACAAGCAGAAACATAGACCTATTAATATACAAGTTCATCTCCTTGTGAGTGGTACTATAAAAAGCAAATGTTTTAAAAAACATTAGCCCACTAGGTAAACTGTGCTTAAGTAAACAATTGCTCTCGAGAGAAATGGCAGCTTCCAATTACCTACACAAGACTGTAGGGAGATAAAATCTCCAGCAGTGAATTCCACAAACATGATATATATTGTCCTACTCTGAGTCACGTAGAAATTGTCAAAGTTGGCAGGGAGAAATTTTGAAATACAAAAGGCCACAACTTTAATATCCAGGCAAGAAATTTCACAAGCGTGCTGAATTTTCGAGGGCATTTCTTCTTCTGCTTAACAAAACGAAGCAGAGATTTGTGCTCCTCTGGCACAAGAGTTCTCTTGCCCACAGCCAGCTAATAAACCAAGAGACAGAGCAGAGACAGGAGAGGAGACAGAGCAAAGGAATCATGAAAGGCGCCTTTAACTCCACAGTCACAAACAGGCCAATTCAAGCCAGCTGAACATGCAAATATTTTGTTATTAGTTAAGAGAACAGAAGTTACCTCATTTGATTAAGACTAATTCTTTTTTTTTTTTTCAACTTCAAAGACAATCTTCAAAATTAAAAGAAATAGTAACAACAGAACTGTCCTCAGTCACAGGACAATCTCTCTATGTGCTCATACATATACAGACGGAATCAACACCTCCAAGAAACTGCAGAAATGCGTTCTCTAATTTTTCCCTCTTCTGGCTAAGCAAACACAGGAACAGAGAAAGGAAGACCAGCAAAGCTTGACTTATGTATTGCAACCCAGCGGAATGCTGTGGTCAAAGTTTTAAGTTGTCAATCAGTCTCTGGGCAAAATCCTACCATTACATTATCTCCAGCAGATCCTCTATTCTTTACTTAAAAGATCACAGGTCATCTTCTTTAGAAATGTAACAGATCTTATTAAAGGAGATCTCCATTGGTTCTTTCCAATAAAGATAAGCAGCACATCAAAAGCATCTCCACAACAGGGACTTTAGTCATCGTTCCCCCGCAAAACACAAAGATGGCCAAGGCTTACAACAATAAAAATTTTCAAATTTCAACTTAAGTAGAAATTAATTAATCTATGTATAACCAAAAGGAAGTCCCAGATCAGCTGATGAACTCACCTGGTCTTTTAACAAAGATAATTAACAAAGATAACTGGAGATGATTAAGCAAAGGGTCTCATAAGCCATCTGAGGAAGAAGAGATTCTCTGTGCGCTAAAGGAGAAGCTGGAGTACCAGCAGGATCCAGACTTCCACAGAGGCCTCTGAATCAAACTCCATGGGTTCCCAAGAGTAACAGGGAAACAGGCAGGGAAATACAATCTTCTGATTTTATACAAATTATTGGAGTAACTTATGCTGGCTAAAGATTGTTTTCTGCCTCTGAGGTTTTTTTGTTTGTTTTTCTTAAGTGTTTTGCCTGTCTCTTCAAGTCCTTGCCGATTAGAACAGTCGCCTGCAAACTGGAATCTGAAGTTCTGAGAAAGGTGTGTAAGATACAGAGATACCCTGAAGGTTCAGCCACCAGGGACTCCAGCATGAGCTGTGGCTTGTACTGCTGTGCATTACCAGAGCCTGTGTCGAAGCAGGAAAGTCCACACCTACTGACACTCAAACCAGCCTCAGAAGCACAGAGGTCCAGCAAGCTAGAACTCCATCACAACAGCCTAGTAACACCAGGAAAGTTTCCTGTTGCTATGTGGTAAGTAACAGCCATCACAAATGTGGACAGGCAAACAGGACGGGAAAACAACATTCCTTTAAAAATTCTTTGATGAATAAGTTAAGGCACCAAAGATTTAGCATTCCAGGTCGCAACTTTTCTGTGTCCCTGGCTCTGGAGCATGTTCTGATCAGAGAGGAAAAGCAATGAAAGCCAAGAGACACTTATTCAAGAAACAAATATGTGAGCGTTGTGGCTAGGACACATCCATGTTTTAGCAGATGCTGGACAGGGTGAATCTACGAGACAGGCGGAAGGAAAGCTGTGAGTGGCCTCAGTGGGAAGAAGCTTGAACTTGTTAACATTCAAAAGGGCAGAGCAGTTGGATGCAATTCATAATTCAGTTTTGGCCATGTTAAGTCTGTGTCAACATGGAAATCCACAAATGCAGACAGATTCAGCAGACACCAAAGCCTACAATTCATCACCCTTATCTTCAGAGATGAGTGGCTGAGCTTAGTCAATATAGACTTCCTTTCAGTGAGTGAAGAGAAACAGACGCTTCAGAGAATGAGTCATTTGACTTCCTTTCGGATTAAATTAATCACACCCTGAATCTGTCTGTCTCTATGCAGACTCCGAAAGGAGCTCACATAGACATCTAAATTTTGCCACCCTAGCTCCAGCCATGACATGGGACTAGATGGAAGAGGGACATTGAGAATGAAAAAGTTTACCAAAGGAAAAGGTTGTACTTGAAACAAAAATAACCACCAAACAAAATCAACAACAACAAAAGATCCACCACCCAATGAAACAAAACACACCCACACACGAAAAACAGGTGATATCATCCCAAATGAAAAGAAGATGCTCCTTATTCTCCCTCAAGGAGAGATGGGGAAAGTTAACACATGAAATATGAAGATGAAGGAAATGGATGAGACAGAAGTTGTTAGTGACAACAGAGGACTCATAAGGGACAAGGTAGTAGACACATCACAGAGAGTAAAACTGAAGCAAGGGTCTGAGTAGATGAAGTCTCTCAGTGCCTTATGAGTAAAGAAATTTAGGAGGATACAAGACAAAAACAGAAAATGAGAACTTTAAGCAATGATTAGTTTAAAAGACAACAAGAGAAAATTCAATATGGTGTTAATGAAGGTAGAGATGAGTGGATTAGCATTAGCATCTATCCCAACAGAAATGAAAGCAAAGACAAGAAAACAGCAGAGAGACTTGACTAGAAGTTTCATTACTGAAATCAAAGCCAGGGACAGGAATTGATACAAGAGGAAGAGTCAAAGACAAGACTGCATCCAACAAAGCAAATACCCTGGAAAACTTCAAAGCCTATGCACAGTTGCAAAACCACCAACTCACTGGGGAGTAGCAGATACATGGTAGAACAGCTCACATGACTGGAGACATGAGATGGATGGTTACAGGCTCCAAAAGGAGGACAGAGAGGGAAGGTGACAGGGACCCATTCTACACAAAAGAACAGCCTGAATGTGTGAAGCTCTGCTGAAAAACAAGTGACAGGCCAATAAAATGTTAATGGGTTTTGAAGAGAGGCAAGGCCTGAGGAAACACTGTCATGCGCACCTGCCATAGACCATCTGATCTTGAAGATAAAGCCTTCTTTAGACAGCAGGAAGACATCCTGGTTCTCATGGTGAACCACACCAGTATCTGCTGTAAGGGAACCAGAGTGGGGCACAAACAATCCAGTAGACTTCTAGGGCATGTCAGGAACAGGTGAAGCAGGAGAAGCACTGTGATACACTTACCATTCCCGAGAAAGTAAAAAGTGATGGAGAATGTTGCAGCAACCCTGAGATGAGCAAGATCTTGGGGTGTCACTTAAAAGTTTGACTTGATGATCCTTGTGGGTTCTTTCCAAATTAGAATATTCTGTGATTCTGTGAGTGTGAGGAAGATGGGTAGCATAATTAGAACTCTGGATTTCAAAGGGAAGGCTTCAGTTTGTTCAGAGAAGAGATACTTCTTGAGGTACTGCTGTGAAGGCCAAAGAGGCCAGAAGGACTGGTCAGTCTTTAAGTAAAGTCTTCCCAAAGCACAAGGACACTCCATACTGATGTGCAGGATGTTGAGCAGACAGGGTATCTGGCAGCTTGCCTTTACAGCAGTTCATGAGTCTCCTTGGTGTTCTGTTGCAGGGTTTGTTTTGAGGTCTTTATGTGAGTTCAGAGGAAATGAAGCATTATCCACGGCAGAGAAAAACTGAACAAGGGCTCACTTAAAAAAAACTCTCCACACGCAAGTTAATTGGACTGGATGGGAAATACCTGAAGATGCCAAGGGGGCTGTGAAAAAGACCCATCTTTGCCATCTTAAAAAAGTTGCAGGAATCAGGAGAGGTTCTCTGACTCAAAGGCAGCAAGCATCAGGCTTCTCCTCCAGAGGGAGTAGGACTCTAGAGGCAACAGCCTCCCCTCAGTCTCTTGGAAGGCTATAGAAAAAAAATCTACCTGGAAATCACTTCCAGACACACAAAAGGCAAGGTTTCCTGGAACTGCCAGAACAGATTCAATGAGGGCAGATCGTCCCCAACTGCACTAACAGCCAGAATGTGGCCAGGGTAAACTGCAACCACAGCTCTTCCCTCCTCCCATTTCATCATTCTCCATAGCAGCCAAACTGCGGAAATCTGGACTACACAGGTAAACTGCAACTTAGGTGAAAAACAAGCCTGGTTTTGAGGGTAGTGGTCAGAACTTTCATTGTTAGACACAAGTGGCATTGATACTGGGGTCAATACTGTTTAATGCTCATTAACAACATGAACAATGAGCCAGGAGGTTTCCTTGGCCAGCCAGCAGATGACATCCCATTGGTGCAGTGGTGAGTACACTGATGGGGAGAGCTGCTATTCAGAGGAATCTTAAGATGCTGCAGAAATGAGCTGACAGAAGACTCATGAACAGGACAAATAGAGTTTTTCTGCACCTGGGACAGAAGAACTGCAGGGCAACAATATAGGCTTGGGATTGTTTGACTAGGAAGAAGCTTCACAGGATCTAGATTCTTTGTAGACCAAAAGATGAACATGACACAGCGGCACCCAACTAGAGTGGTGATGGTTAACTTCATCCTGGAGCCACACCATTAAACCTGCAACCAGCAGGTCAAGAGAAGTGATTATTATCCCCTGTTCAGCACTTGTGAGACTATATTTAGAGTACTTTTCCAGTTGAGGACTCTTCTGCACAAGCCAGGGCACTGAAATATTGGAGCAAGTACAGCACACAGTCACTAACATGATTAAGACACTGGAGAACATGGCATGAGGTGACAGATGAATTTGCTTAGTCTTAAGATGAGAAAGTCTCATTGGTGTCTTCAGCTACACAGGTTATAAAGGAGGTTATAAAGACAGAGCCAGAAACATCAGAGATGCACAGCAAACGGACGAGTCACATTTCATCAAAATAAGTTCTAACTAGACACGAGAAAAAAATTCTCCACAGGTGAGGGTGGTCAACCATTAGAGAATAGGTTGTCTATGGAGACTGTATCATATCCTTCCTTGGGGATCACCAGAGCTCAGCTGTACTAGGCCCTGAGCAGCTTAATGCAACTTCAAAGCCACCACTTCATGGACCTCCAGAAGTCTCTTCTAATCCTAATTATTTTGAGAGTCTACTATTCTCTCCTCCCTTGTTGTTTTAGTTTTGTTAAACAGTGTTCTCTGTTCCTCATTTTTGGATACTTCTGTTCTTCACGCATTTAAGGTATTGTCCCAGTCTAACTCATAGTGTGTATTTCTGGGAGGACATAGAGCCCTCCATGATTACTTGTAATAAACCAGCTATGAAATTAGTGATGACAATAAAGGTTAAAGAATTAAGCAAATAGTTTAAATGTAAACAGTCAAAATTGCATTACAGAACATCTTCAGAAATGCATTCCCATTTCGCATTAAAATACTGTTAGCTATGTTTTGGTATTTAAGAGGACTGAGGGAAAACACACATTCATTTCATGAAATGATTAAAAAACACAGCACAACAGTTCAGAAATTGGATTAAGCTAGATGCAGCTGCAATCTTCAAACTTAGTTTAAATCAAATTTGAATATCTGTAACTGAAGCCTTCAAGTTATAATCATGCCATTGACCTTCCTTCTCCTCTCTCTTTTCTTTTTGGTCACTGTGGACTATTGAAAGTATCCGAGCTGCAAGTCAAGAACAACTCCCTTGTAACAACCCTCTGACATGGATACAGTGAGAGCAGATTGCCTGCAAGGAAACAAGAATAAACTGGCTATTTAGAGAGATTATGTAATGTAGAACGGAGCTGTAAAATGAGATTTAAAGGGACAGCACTGCACTTCAGCCCTGTAGGTAACCATAAGAACTGACCAATACAGCAGGAATTTCAAGAAGCTCAGACACAGAGGAAGAAGTCTGGTCAAAGGGTCCCTCTCTGAGCTAGTATTTTATTCATAATTCTCCCTTCTCAAAAAAACAGCAATGTTTAGCTATTTTTTCAAATTCTTTAAAATGAAGTTGAAACACCACATCATCTCTTATGTTTAAGTACAAAAATGAGCTCTATATGCACAGATACAAAGCATTTTGTGGACCTGAGCTTAAACTCATGGAGCTTCGCACACTCAATTACATAGTACTGCACACTGAAAATCAAACTGATTATGAATAAATACAACAGTATAAAGTCTTTCCTGCATAAATATTTTAGCAAGTGTAAACAAGACTCCAGTTTTTGTAAGCAGCCAATTCCCAAAATGAACACACACAAACATCAGCCGGTTCAGCAAAGAAAGGGAGAAACTATGAACTGACATGTCCCACTGCATTATAAATAGTGAGGAAAGGTACAGCAAAGGCACATGTATAAGGAAGACTAGTTCATTATTATGGACATTCTTATACAAACCTAGAAACTAAAAAACTTCCAGGGTTTGCCCATGGCTTTATTTAGGGCATATATATAAAAACAACAAGGTACAAAATTATTTTTAGAAGAGTCCAGAACTGTTGAGCAGTTGTTGATAGATTTTATTTCTACATTTCTTCACTTTAGAATGGCAGAAAAAAAAAAGTTATTACCTTAGGCATCCTAATGAAAAGCTGTTTTTCATCTAATTCTAAACATCCTTTCATTAAAAGCCTCAAAAAAACAGCAGCATCATACACTCAGACAACTCCAGCTGCTTCACTGGTAATTAAATAAGAGACAGTGAGCCCAGATCACCTCCCTTTCACCTCCTCTGAAAAGACAAATATTACAGTCAGGAAGAATTTGGCCCAAACTACATGGGGAACAAGTGGGGGGATGAAAGGGTAGCAGGGGGAGGTGGTCATTTTTTAAAAACCAGCAAGTCCCTGCCGTGTTGCTGGACTTTTCCCCCACCACGTCATGCCTGCAGGTTGCTGGCAAGCAGAGCAGGCACAGAGGGAGACCTGCCAGCACACTCAGACCACACACATGCTCTCAGCTGCTCTCCAACCCTCTGGGGACAGCTTCCATCCGCCGCCCATCCCTGTTTTCCAGAGCCTGGCTCTTCCCTTCAGCAATATCCTGCATGGAGCACCGTACAGGAGAAAACCGTGTGCTCACACCCCCAAAGGCAGCAGCAGCTTTGACACAGGAGTCACGAGCAGGAACAGGCCTCCTGAAGCTGCTCACAAGCTGTGCTGCACCAGCATCCCTACAGGAGCTAATTTCAGCAGTTCTCTTGCAGCCCAGTTAACTTTGGAAATGCCAACATAGCGGCACCAGCAAATAAAGAAGTAGCTCAGCCTTTTTTCTGATCAGATATCATAGCCCTCAAGGATAACTGCTCATACAACTACCAGGGCACTTCAGTTTCACTCAACAAACAATTCTATGCCTTTCCTGTGAGATACATACAGTAAGTTCATTTACCTTGCCACACTTTGAAGTCTAACAACAATGTATATTAGCATCATTTCACCACCCTCCCTAAAAAAAGAGTCCATGATCATGGCCACACAGTGACAGGGTGAGATTTTGTAAGCTCATTGCCATAGCTCCATTTGCAATTAAAAGCTATGTAAAGCTAAAAGTGTGATTAAAGGCAGGAGACAACTGGCTTATTATACAGCAGCAGGAAGAAAAGCCTTTCAAACACCAATTGCTTTACCTGAAATATCAGCTGCTGTTGTCATGTCTGGGACTGAGCAAGAACATCACTTAGCTCTCTGAAAAGAACTTTCCCAGAGACAGATTGGCAGCATGACAAATGTAGGCTGACTACAGAAATCAAAGACCAAATACTTGCTCCTTATACAAAGGACAAGCACACACACACACACACAAAAAAAAGAAAGAGAGAGAGAAGAAAACCTGCAAAGAGCCTCAGAAAGGTTTAAGTAAAGACAAATCATTTTCCTGTTTCAAAACTGTTAGGGAGATAAGTTCATTTAAAGCAAGTATAATTTCTTGTCTACGGTGCTGATACACTTTAGCCATTGCATATGATCAGGGAGGCCCCACACACAGAAGCTGTGGGGAAGGAAGATGCTCAGACATATTTCCTAGCAAGCACTCATCCAAGAAAGAAGCTGTGTTTAGATTCCAGAAAAACGCCTACACTGTCTTTACTTATGGTTACCTTTCAGCCTAACCAAAAGGGCTTTTGAAGGATTCAAACACTCCAAGAAGCATTAAGACAGATTTTCTTCCATCAGCATTTTACTTTTCTACAATTAAAGACAACTAGACAGTCATTATCCACAAAAAGACAAATTATTTTTAAAACGCCTATGCAAAATTACTGTGTTGATTAAAGTGCCTAAATTCAAAATCAAATTTCACTAACTGTAAAAGGTATTTTAGAGGCTTTTTTCCACTGCTTATATAGGTTACACATTATTACAGGCATTTTTAAAACTTCTAAGATAGTAACTTTGGGCCTGACACTGAAACTAGCTCACCTAAAGTGCAAGCTTTACTCTGCCAAAGAAACAGGGCTCAACAGTCTTCACTACAAACAGCTGAATAAAACATTCTGTATAAAAATCAGCGGAATAATGCTGACTAAAGCAATCTGGCTGTATGACAAAGATCAGCCTTAACTATCTATACCCATGGAGATATAGTATCAGACCAATCTTTTTTTTTTTTTTTTATACCTATGCAGGCACAGTATCCGGCAAGATTTTCTGTGTTTGAGTTGCAAGTGTAAGATTAATTTAGGAAAATACCTTTCTTTAAAATATCCCCCCCAAATGAGTACCTTATCAGTAAAACCCATCTCCATCCCTGGTTAATTCCCTGTCAGCTTCTGAGACTTTGCTATGACAGCCCATCAGCTGTCATCTCCAAGAGACATGAGACAGGAGTATTAATTAGCCAAAAAATGACAACTCCTGTCCCTTGATATGAGTAACAGCTATTGAAACTGGAAGACTGTTCTGCTTCTGGAATAAAAGCTGGGGTTTTTTGCTCTCTTTTAAGAGTGTACATTATGTAGAACACAATTAAAATGTAAAGCCTGTAATGAGAATATTTATTTAAATATTGCCTATGCACGAAAACCTTTTTTCCATTTCCACACGTTCAACAATCACATATTAAGCATCTGACTACTACAAAATGTGCATCAATATATGCATTATCTCACACTTGTATTGCTTAAAACCAAAAACATTTGAAGAATTATACCTAAAAATAAACATGCGTAAAGGATTTCAAGAACTCGGAAATCAACAAAATAAAAAGCCACAACAGGTTTAGCAGATAATAAAAAGGTGCAATGGGCATGTCAACCTTGAAAAAGACCTTTTAAACTACAGTAATATTGTCAGGTGCCATTACCCTTTGTCAGTCAGCTACCTGACCTCATAAATCAGGCGGAGCAGACAAATGAGAGCACAATGTAAAATCAGCACTAGGCAGACTTGTCCGCTAAATAAGGGGCCTGCCAAGGTTTTGAGGTCACATTCAAAACTAAAAATTAATTGTAATCAGTCATATTAATTAAAAAAAAGGTAATAACAATAAGTTTAAAACTTGCTAGTACCATTCTGCAGAGTTTGTGCTCGTGACTCCTTTCCCAGATTGGCATGGAATCCTCCTCCTAAAGTCGGTGTTTTGCCTGCACCTATTAGGGGGGAAAAAAACAAACACCACACATGTCAAAGGCAATCAATTAAAAGTTATTGTGCCACTATATGCAATATTAGTATAATCTACAACATGCCAAATTACATTAAGAAGGGCTTAAAGGACCGTGCAAATTATTTCTTCCTTGGGATACTGTAAGAATTACAAGGCTCCATAAGCCCTCCCAATCTCAGCTCCAAGGAAAGTACAAAAACCTCTCGATGACTATTTTAGGCAAAACATGAAAATCAACACTGTAATATATTTCTCAAAGTAAATGATGAAAAACTGCTTAGGTATTATTTTTTCCCGAAAAATATTCAGTGCAGAGTTTTAATAGCTAATTACTGGCACTAGAGAACATAAAACCTGTTTAGCATTCAATAACTACTGTGTTGGCTACTGCAGAAATAGCACTTACTCTAAAATAACTTCAGTTTGTCATTAGGCACACAGAGCAACACTCAGGCTACAAAAACTGCAAGTCTGGAACTGCTACTTTTACGCCCTGAAAGGTTGGTGACTAAAAGATGTCTGAGTTGTAAATTAGCATAAACTAGAGGCTGGTTTATGCATCTGCGCCAATGCCGAGCAGCCTGAATGCAGAGTCCACTGGGAGTCAATGGAACTACTCATGCAAACCAATCTTGCAGAACAGGGAATTAAACTACCAAGGGCAGAAATAGTCTCCCTCTAAAGCAGGAAGGTTTTTTAAAAAATAATCAGGCTACCTCAAGAAGGATATTTGAGCCTATCAGCTTAACAGCAAGTGCAACCAAAAAGCTAAATTGCACAGGACAGAAGACAAGCAATTTGTTAGTAATTGGAGTTCTACTTAATTCAAATAGTCTGTTCTTCAGGATAGGGAAAAAAGTCATCTTGTTGCCTATGATGCCTACAGCTTTTCCTCAAGCTCTTGTAGCTATTTTCTCCTCTTACACCAGCTCTTCAGAACAAACTAGAATGACTTTGGGATAAACACATAGAGAAGAATGAACTGGCACTTGAGAGCAGTTCAGGACATTTCTCCTACACACCTGAATAAGATACTTCCACAACAGGTACAAGTTATAAGAAACTGTGACCTAAACTGTTCCCTCTTACCAGATTTTTTAGCTCTGGTCTTCTCTCAGTTACATTTAACACATGTCTATATTGAGGAAATAAAAACCAAAAACAGAAAAGCTAATATTTCTCAAGAATTACTATCAGCCTTCAAAGCTTATTTTTCCATACAATCTTTAAATTAGGTTTCCAGCGCTATCCACATGAGAAACTGACTTCACCTTCACTTCATTAACAGAACCTTTCAACAAACAATAATCAGCTCTCACATAAATGCCCCACAGATTAAGTACTTCAGGTTAACATCCTAATTAGAAGTGAAAAACATTCAATAGTTTCCTCCTCACTGGGTACAAATGTAACTCTGACTATTACAGACAGTAACATCTCCTTGCCTCTCTTACAGGTACAGCCTTGTATTTCCAGACACACTTCAAAACAAATTGATGGGGCAGAACAGAGAGGTTACCAGACTACCATAGCACGCACAACATTTTTGGTGTACATTTAGTAAGAATGGTTCACCTGGGAAAAAAAACACATCAATGGTGGCAACAGATTTATGTTCATTTTCTTCAGAAACTCTGTCTCGCAGCCTCAGGGTTGTCTTTTTGTTTGTTTTTTGTTGTTGTTGTTGTTCTTTTAAGGTTTGCTTTACCACTGGCTTCCTCACTAGTCTGATTGCAGCAGGAGAGCACACACCCAAGCATCAGTCCCAGCAGAGGAGGACTTCAATTGCAGGGCAAGAGGAGCAAACAGGGCAGGCTGGAGGCAGCAATTTTGTCAAAGGCACCATTGCTCCCTCTTCTGCACAAAGACTCCACTTCCCAATCCCCTCTATCTTTGAATACATCAAAATACTGAACTGCTCTGGACAGTCACTGGCAAAACAGCTCTTTTACCGGTTTCCCTGTTACTACTAAAAAGCTTGCACAAAAACGATCTTATGGTGGTGATAAACAATACTAATAACTAAATACGTTAACTTACTCAGAAGCTAAAATCCAGAAAGAATACAAACAAAACAAAATTAAGCCAAGATTTCTGTGATTTTGTTCTTTAAGATTCTTTTGCATTAGACATCAAGCTATAACATCATACATAAAAGTAATTTCTTTCCAAGCCAAGCCATAGACATGCGGTGGACACCAGCAGAGCTATCTGAAAGACAAATTCTGCTATCAGAATTGATGTGCCCATTTCTCAGTGAGTTAACTGGAAAGGCCAAACATTTCCAATTAGAATTTGGCTTTGAAAACTGACAGAAACCTAATCTGTTGAGCACTTAAACTTCAGAACTGCAAACTAATGTTGCCATTGACTATGTGGTCTCAACATCAGCTTTAATCTTACAAGCAGAATGCAAACCAAACTCATTAATGTAACTGTTCAGTTGGGTCATAAAAAGATAAACTCTTAAAAAAGACAAAACTGAAAACATCAAATTCATTTAAAGACAAAAATCCCTACAAAGTTAGTAATTTAAAATGTACAAAGGAGAGGAACAGCAATTGCTAGGCACAACAAAATTAACACCCCAGCTTAACGGCAATTTTTACATTTCTTGACCTTTTCCATCTTTCCCTCTACAACTTCAAAAGTGAATTAAACAGGCTTTTGGTTTTTCACATTCAGCTTTCAAGACATACAAAAATACACCCAAGAAGTATTTGGTATCTTCAAGTACTGCCTGCCAAATCTTCAACATTAACACTAACATTTCCCTAAGCCAACCCAAATACTCCCCTTTGGGAGGTGGTGCCTCCCAAGGTACATTATCTTCTACTGAGATACATTGTCACCCACTGATTATCTTTAGAAACTCAACTCGGGATTTGCAGCTTTACCTAACTGAAGCCTCCACTTCAAGTTAGCTTTGGACATTTACATAAAATTTTGGACAATAGGTGTGGAGAGATGTATTAGGCAGCTCAAAGATACAGCTACTCCTATTTTTTCTCTTTTGTGGTCCTCTCAGTGGGCTACAGTGCCCCATGACAACAAAAGAAGAGAACTGAAGATGCAGGAGATTGTATGCCTGGAAACTTGATGATACTTGGGGTCAAAGCTTAAACAGGACCAGTCCCAGGCCATAACCCCCATTACTCAAGCGCTGAACTACTTGGCAGTGTTGGGTTAACAGTGGGATTCAGTAATCTTAAAGGTCTTAGGTATTTTGCCAACCTATATGGTTCTATGATTTCACAGTGACTGTCCCTCCATCAGCCAAAAGCAGCCATCCCCACACTTTCTCTTCACAGCACAGGGACCTTGGCAGTTTCTGTTTTGCTCCAGGAACTCCCTGACAAAGAAGTCACAGCACTCTGCTACTCTACAAAAATGCTCCTCAAGTCTGTGGCAACCTTGAACAGTAACAAAAAGATGACAAATAACAGGAACAGCACTTATCACATCCTTCCATACAGCAGAGGCAAAGCAGCCACTCAGGCATCTGTAGCTTTTAAAGGGCACTTTTCTGTCAGGTAATGACATGATGAGTTTCAGATTCAACACCTGGAGAAGAAACAGATTCAGTCCCAGCATTATGGATTTTGTTTCCTCTATATAAATGAGCAAGTGAAGACAGGAAATGAAGCTGCTTGCAACCCGAACTTAAGTGTCTCTGCTATCAGACAGAACCAATTCTACCAAAATCCTTCCCTGTAAAAGTGAACACAAAAAACAACAGTTCTTTCTTCAGGACAAGGTGGGGGGG
>VWZG01002797.1:190975-202491 GCA_013396735.1 Grallaria varia
GGGGAAACCTTCAATTTCAAATCTATGTTATTTACAGACCCAGCATAAAATCTGGCTCTAGTAAAGAATGCAGACTCCATCACAAGGGCTTCATAATCAGGGTAGACTAATCTAATATAATAAATTAATGAGCTTCCTACTTAAGTTAGGCCATAAATTCAAAAGGAGAGTAAATGTCCCATTACAACTCATACCTATAATAACAAAACTATCTTATTAAAGTTTTCTTAATGCACAAAACTACTGAAGTTTGTAACTGAAGTAATTCTTTTCTCAGCCATTTTTATAGGGAAGTTAACAGGTCTACAGGCACCACTGCCTGCTGAAATAGCTCTGCCAGAGAAACTTACAAAGACAAACTTTAAATCTGTTCCATCATGGCTTGTTTTCAAGGGCTTATTTTCATAACTACCAACTGAAGAGATAAATATACTGTTGTGTCCACCACACCTCTCTTTAGGGCTGCACAGTGAAACCAAACTGGGTCCAAGCTACGTGCTCGACACTGCACTGCCACAGCTGACAGCAGTACCCTCTGCGGCACTTCCAGCAAGCAGTTGTTGCCATCTCAAGGACAGTATGAAAAAGACTCAATGCTAGAAAAACCCTGCTATTAACTCCGGTGCACGACTGCCACCTGGAGGATCTGGGGAGAGAAGCAAAGTCGATTCGGTTCATCTCACTAAAACATACAGCAGACAATTATTTTAGATGCAAGTTCCCTTCTCTTCCTTCCCAACACAGCATGATTATGAATTAGTTTTGTAATGAGAAAACCTAGCACGGATTAAAACAGGCAAACACTCTTCAGGTTTTCCATCAAAAGGTCTGCAAATCCAGCATATCTATACTTCCTTTTTCTGTATAGTAAATTACACCATAGAGTCCTTGTATCTCCTCTTCAGGGCTCCTTTCTTGCAGCAGCCGGTGGCAAGTTCACCATAGAGCACGATCTTAGGGAGGCGGTGATCCTCCATCCTGGAGACGTGCCCTGCCCAGCGCAGCTGCGTTCTCAGCAGCATGGCCTCAATACTGGTGACTGCTGCCTGTTCAAGGACAGACACATTGGGCACGTAATCAGACCGGTGGATGTTTAGGATCGTGTGGAGGCAGCGCTGATGGAAGTGTTTGAGGAGACACAGGTGGCAGTGGTAGATGACCCACGATTCAGATCCACATAAAAGAGTGGACAGTACAACGGCTCTGTAGGCATTCATCTTTGTACTTTTCTTCAGGTATTTATTGCGCCAGACTCTTTTATGGAGTTTTCAAAAACCTCTGTATGCCTTTGCTAACCTGTTGTCTAGCACTCTGTCAATCTTACCATCTGAGGAAATGATGCTTCCCAGATAAGTGAACTGCTGGACTGACTTAAGCTCTGATTCGCCTATGGTGATGTGGGGATGATGGAAGGCTTCCTGAGGTGCAGGTTGGTGAGGAACTTCTGTCTTCTTCAAGCTGACTTCCAGCCCAAAAACCTCAGCAGCCTCTGCAAAGCAGGATGTGAAGCACTGCAGAGCTGCTTCTGTGCGAGCAATGAGGGCGGCATCATCACCAAAAAGCAGCTCGCAGACAAGGTGATTGAGGGACTCCCTGAAACAATACCTCAGTCTTGGCCATATTGACTACCATCAGTGGTCCACTCTGGCCTCCAGTGGGAGGCATGGAGACACACCATCCATAACGCTGCTGCTTCCTTTGGGAACACACACAGGATCAGTCTGGAGGAGAAAAGGCAACGCAGAAAGAACCGTGCCTCACCAACACCACCTATGGAGACTTTCTGCTGTGCCTTTTGCAACCGGACTTGCCTATCTCACATCGGACTCTTTAGCCATCAGCGCGCTTGCAGCAATCATGGGTAGAGCCCTGCCCAAATCTTCATTCACAACATCTAGCCATGTTGATGATGAAATTACATCAGGATCATTCTGCATAACTTAAAATTTATCATTAATTAGTGACATCTCTAGAAATCTGGGCCACAAAGAAGAATTTTTGCTGGTATTAATCTTATTTTCCCTTTTCAGTACCCAGCATTTTCATTTCAAGTTCAGCATATGTATTACTGGTAGAACCCATTTCAGGACTGCTGGAGGCTGCACTGTAAGAAATATTTAATGTCAGAACTTGGTCTATCAATACATTTTACATGGAAACCAATTAACAACTACCAATTAAAAACATAACTCCTTGCTCCTTCCATTTTTATAATGTTAAAAGATACACAAGAATCCTTTATTGTACGTAATAACTGAGTGGACAAAAGCACAGACTCTGATAGAGTTCATCTTATTTCCCATCTGTCTTACTAGCACTATGACAGTAATTGTCCATCTAACAAGGTTCTGGAGGACAAAAAGGCATTAAAGATGAATGACTAGTACACTAAGCTCAAATTTTATGTAAGCTTTTTCCTCCCTGTATTTAGTCCTACTCTTCTTTCCAGTTTGCTGACCATAACTTCCCATTTCCACAACCTCCAAAAGACTGAAATACTTGGATCAAGACAAACTCCCATCAAGTTCTGCCCTTGAGGTCAATGCAGCTCATGCACCTCAATGTAAAAGCACTAAAAAGTTTTTAAGGATAAAACAGCATACAAAATATTTCAGTAAGCTTCCACAGGCATACGTGAAACACTGAACACAGCACAGCTTTCCTAAATAAAAAGATGCATTAAATCTGTCAAGGGACACTGCAGAGTAAGAGTACACATTCAGCATTTATGGTGGTGCAAATAGGTCACTGCAATAAGTTGCTTATAATTTACTCGCAACAAAAAAATTCTATTAGTAGAAAGAAATTTTTCCTCGGTATTCAAACATTTGAAGCAGCTTACTTACAAATGTTGTGGAGCCTCCTGCACTAAAAATTTTAACAAATGCTTGCTCATGTTTTAAGTTCACAAGAACTCTCCCTAGGAGCAAAAGCAATCACATAACTTTCCACAAACAACATTCTTCCTACCAGTCTCAAATTAGCGTATTGCAAACACATACATTTGGAGATGGAGAGTCTTAATGGATGTTTGCTGTAAATGATCCTGACTTGGTGCTGCAGTTTCAATCCTGCCTGAAGTCTCCCATTTCTACGGCTGTGTCTATTTGTCACTGCCCTAAAACCTCCAGGCTTAGTCACTATGTAACAGTAAGTTAAAAGACTTTTATTCAGACTGGTTATTGTAAATCTCAATAAATGGCTGCCATGCATTTAAAGAAAAAATATGCATATTTAATTCAATTTATAGTATTTTTTTTTAATCAAAAGCCACCAAAACAAATATCAACCAACCAGAGCACAGTAAACCTGTTTCAAGACAGTCACACTGCTCAGTCTCATACAGACACACCAGTGATGTTCATACAACTCAGATCCCCAAAACAGGGTAAATCCTACAGAGCAAGAATTCCATTTTGGTGGCCAGGCAACAGCCATTCCATAACCCTCCTACTGAGGCTTCCCACAATGTGCATTTGAGGATTCTGTTGCTCTGATCTGGAGCTGACAAATGCCCCCTAGTTCCACCAACTTGTCTTCTCCATCCCACAGTTCTGTTGCCTCAGACTGTGGAGGCTTTATTTCACCATGCTAACTTCCATATTTCATCCTGTTTTCCAAAGGAAAACAGCACACATGCCTCTCTTATCTCTGCCAGTTCTAGACAAACCTGAGAGGGGGACAGCGGTCTCAAAACCACAAAGTTTCTGTTAGTTTTATAAAACCAGGCAGCTGGATGAGCAAGACACATGAAAAGTTATAGGAAGATAAAAGCTTCTGAAAAATAATTCTGATTTAAATTTTCACTAGAGATGTAACCTTGAACACTGTAGCAGGAGGAGGACAGGCAGAGCTGAGGGCACTGGACACCTCCATGTATCCAGGGATGGGCAGAGGACAGGCAGGCTGCCAGCCTGCCTGTGGGGGTCAGGATCAGGCCCAATGAGAGGAACAAAGTCAGACAGAGCCCTGGGATGGCCCAGCAGGGCCACAGGGATGGGCTGAGGTGGACATGGGTCTGCCCCTACAGGGCCCATGACTGGGCAGGGCAAGGCTGTGGGGAGCTGGAGAACAGCCCTGCTGCACAGTCCCTGGGGCAGGGACCGATGTCACTGGGGTCTGACATGGGTCCTGGATGGCAGACAGAACTGGGGGAACCTCACGGAGAAGCTGGTCAGGGACAGCAAGGACCAGCAGTGCCTGGTTTGTGCCCAAGAAGTTTATCAGATGCTGTTTCTCTCAAGGTACTACCAAGCATTTAAAGGCAATTTCTGGAACAAAGAAGCTGAGCTTCCCCAGACACACTATGTGTCAGGATCACAAGCTCAGTATTCCCTGCAGTGCCTTTCTTTGTGCTGTATTTCTCACTTACATCTTCCAGCTTGCTGCTGCACTGCCTGCACATCAACTTTCTCAGGTGGGACAGTTTTCTTATCCTTTGATTAGTGCCAGAAGCCTCAGACTTCACCTTTCTCAGCTTCTTCAAACAAAAACCTGAAGAGAGATCTGGACTGTCAGGGTTTGCTCTGTGCTCAGCTTTCTTCCTCTTACTCTCTTCAGCTTCGTACTTAGTTGTTCTCCCATCAACTTCAATGAAAATACTTGTGAAAACACTTTCTCACAACAACTACCACAAGACAGGGGACTTCCACCCAGACACAGGGAAAAAGTGATGAAAGAACTCCACACCTTCAAGCACAGCACATGACTTAAAACCTGCCTTTCTACAAAAGCAGCACCCACCAAATCAGTGCAAACTGGCAAAGGGCTTGGTGAAATTCCAACTTCCAGGATGCAATTACAGTATAATGGAGAGGGGGAAAGTGTGGCTCCTGCTTAGACCTTGTACTTCCTGCTGGGATGTGTTCAAATGTTATGACTGACAGGCATCTCTTAAGAACTTGGGTATGAAGAAAAATAAAAAGCAAGGCACATTCATTCCAATTAGCAGAATGACTAATTTTAATTCAAATGCTCTCCAAATCTGACAAGAAGTCACAGAGAACAACCTCTTTTGGCTAATTTAGGATAGTCTGAACTGGCTACCAATTAACAAGTGAATAGTTATTGTTCAAAACTAGACTCAGTTAGGAAAAGCACACCTCTCAAACACTTTCTGTGCAATCAACAGAGTTCTTTGGAGCTCAAATGCGCATGACAACCCTTTTTCACTAGTATCTGACTTATCTAGGGTCAAATCAGTCAGATTTAGAAACTCAGTTTCAATGCATGGCCTTCATAAGCTGGAAGAGTAATCAAGCTCCGGCTAAGTGTTGAGGCTGGATTCTTACCTGATTGTGGCCACTAGCAACAGAATTAAGAACTGTAACTCACTGGACCTGCACAGAGACTGCCAAAGCTTTCTGAGGGCCTTCCTCTCAGATGACCAACAGAACAATACACAGCAGCCCCTTCCAGAACATGAAGAGGTGATTTCCTTGCTAGTGAAAGAACTTAGCAGCTCATGACCCAGTGACAGGCGTCTCACAAGAAGCTGACTTGCCACCCCTCGAGACAGACAGCATCAAAAGGAATGGTAGGATCAGGCTAACATGCAGCCTTATTTTCCATTTCCGTCAAGATAATGGAATGAAGAACACTGGTGGTGCTATGCTGAAACAGCCAGGTCATGCCCATTTCCAAAGGCCAATCTCTCTCTCTGTGCATTTCTATAAGTCTGCTCTCTCCTTTTATATGCCTTAACTACCATCACAGAAGATTTCATGGTCCTTATTACACAGTACTGCATATGCAACTTCATAAACCTTACTCTAAACTTTCACCCTGCAGTCTGGATTTCTGGACACCTTATCACAACTGTAAATATCTCTACTACCTATGTCTCACAAGATCAGAAAAATTAATTAAGCATTTTCAGGAAAGAATGTACCTACATAACTGTCAAAGCCAGATGAGTTTTGTGCTCACCACTTTCCAAAACAAAAGCTGAAAAAACCCCATTATTAATACCTAGGGACACTTACACTTCATGCCGCAAAACTGATTCCTAGACCAATGTTAAACGAATGGCCAAAACCCTCAAATGCATCTCAGTAAATCTCAAAAGAACAGCTGTGCCACATCAGATTGAAGGACTATCTAGTACAGTATCCTACCTCTGAACGGGAAAGTCCATTAACACACAAGACAAAATACAGGAGTAAAGCTTGTTGTGATAGTTTTGTCATAATCTCCAAGTATCTACAGACCTGTGGCTCAAGAATTTCCTGAGCCAGAAATAATATATTTTTTTAATGGCCATGACAGATTTTTATTTTGCTTGCGCAATCATTTTAAACTCATATAAACTTTTAACATCGACAACTTCAGATTCACAGGGGGGTTTTTTCCTGTAAAAACCAAAACCAATCAAACAAAACCTCCCATTGCTTCTGAACCTCCCACTCACTACCTTTGAAATAAGCTGGCTGCTAGATTTCTTAGCACTCCCTAGTTTTTGCATTATGTGACACTGAGCAGCTGCTCATGGTTGCTACTGCATTTACAGATCTCTACTATGGCCCCATTCAATCATGTTCTTCCCAGTCTGAAGAGGCTGATTCTATTCAGTCACTGTAGTTGAGAAGCTCTTCAAGAAGCTCTCCCTTTAATCACCCCATTGGCCTCTCTGTATCTTTTCCAGTTCTATTAGACTTTTTCTTGAGGAGCAGAAAGAAAAGAGAAACATATCAGAACTGCACACAGCACTTCAGTCAGAGGTACTGCTGCGAATATGTAACAGTGGATGCACATACTGTCGTATTCTTTTCCTGATAACTCCTAACCTTCCCCTTCCCACTCGGTTGGGTTTTTTTTGTACTGTGAATGAACACTGAGTTAAATGTTTTACAGACCCAGGGATCTCCCTGCCAAGTCATCCTAGCTAGTCCAGATGTAGAAGAAGAAATCATCCCACATGTAGAATAAAGAAACAATTCTACCACTTACAGCAGCTCTTGATCCCATCTGCTACCTTACTACCTAGCTACTAAAAGCAAGAGGTCCTTCTACAGTCTTTACTACCTCAAATAATTTAGTGTTGCTAGCAAACTTCATTAACTCACCATTCCCCTGTTTTCCAGATTATCAGCCCAGATTCTGTGGAATTCCACTGGCACACCTCCTTCAGGACAGATTTATTTCTAGACCATATTTCTTACCATTTTAGGAGCTACTACTCTGGTGTCTAAGGACTTTCCCTTATCTATGACAGCTCAGACTCTATAAAAGCTTATAGTGAAGGATCTTGCTGACCTTCCTTTGAAAAGCCACCCTCTGCTTTGCCCACTTACCAACTTCCTTAGAAAGCTCCAGAGGATCTGTAAGGCAAGCCATTTTGCCACAAGGAATTGTTACCCCATAGTTACCTGTACAGACACCTAATTTGTCCTTCACTGCTTCTACCCTGTCACCTCATCCTGTGCCTGTAGATATGGCACTCAGGGACATGGTTTAGTGGTGGATTTGGCAGTGCTGTGTTAACAATTGGACTTGATGACCTTGAATGTCTTTTCCAGCCTAAATGATTCTATGATTCTACCCCTTTTTCCAACAGACTTACTAGCCTGAGTTTTCATGCAGCAGCAAAGCAAAATCTCTCACCGATACCTGGGCACAAGCTCATGCTTTCCCAACACACCAAAGCTCCATGGTTAAAACCTTCAAGACAATGGAAAGAAACAGATTCACATCTGCTCTGAAAAATGCTGGCTACGCCAAACTTCTCTGTGAAAGCCATCAGTGTTGAGGCTGTGGCTTCCTACACCAGGTACAATAACAGCTCAATGTAAATACTACCTGGGAATATTTAACTGTTATCTCACAGCTTCCTCCAACTCTGAGCCAATAAAAGAAGGAATTTCCCATGTTTTATAGTGATTCTGCCAGACTTATTAGCAAGGACTTGGCACAATCTAGACAGGCCACTTTGTATTAATATAGAGAAGTGCAGGACTCTCCTCCTCCTTCAGCAAACAGATGCAAGATTCTGAAATCTGAATATGCAACTTGGCAAAATAAAAGGTTTTTCTACATATAACAAAGAGAAATCATTAACAGTATCTCAGTGCTTTCCATTCCCTTTCAATTCTTTATGATGAATTTGACAAAAAAATTATTAATAAAGGCATCTGTAACTATTCAACATGTATTAGCACACAAATAAAAGTAGTTGTGGATCCTGGAAGAAACTGGGGAATCCTGTTTCACAACCAAAACTTTGAACTCCACAAAGAGCCCTGTTCAACTCCCAGCCCTACAACAGAAAACCTGACATCCCACATCCTTTGCAAAACCTAGATAACATTCTCCAAGTCACCCAGCCCTACTGACCATGACCCAGGGGCTCAACAACAGCAGCCTGCCCAGACACTCCTGTCACTGAAAATGCTCCACACACTAGGACTGCCAAAATCACCAGATCTGCAGTCCAATGAGTCTCAGTCCAAGGTATTCCACACACAAGGGATCCCTCAGGGCCATGGACCTAAAAAGCTGACAACAGGAAAAGATGTTAAAAACAGGGACCTTTGATGGAAACCTGCTAATGTAATCAGAAGTCACTGAAAGATGTAACTTATCAGAAAATGTTGCCTTCAGCAAGTACATGTTTTCTGACATAAAAAGAAATATATACTCCTTTGGAAATTCTCTGCCCAGCACAACACTTAGAAATACTAAGTCTTTCTTACACAGGAAAGGACTTTTCTCTCCATTACTGAGGGCTTAAATTGGTGTCATGCACACATCATGAATACATTGTTGCTGCAGCACAAATACAACTTTTCAGATTAGCTTGCATCACTCAGTTTAAGTCAAGAAAAAATAAATATTCATAACAGAAGCATCTGTTTTGAAACATAAAGAATTGCACCAGTATAAGTCATTCATATCCTAACTTCCTTAAAATATTTATGGTGTGAAACAGGACCCACACTTACAGAATCACACAATGATTTGGGTTAGAAGGGACCTTGAATATCACCTAGTTCCAACACTCTGCCATGGGCAGGGACACCTTCCACTAGATTAGGCTGCTCCAATCCCCATCCAACCTGGCTTTGAACACCCCTAGGAATGGGGCATCCACAACTTCTAGGCACATCTGCTGCTATGCCTCACCCATCTTTGCAGTAACTTAACAAATCCACAAACAGCTTTGTTCTGAAATTCCTGTTGTGTCATTTCCACAAACATCACTTCACCAAAGTACATCAATGCACATACATATGAACATACAGTGAAGCTCCTGCAGCAACACCTTGTGCCAGCCAAAAAAAGCCACCATGACCGTGCTGCAATTATATTTTCATTTCTAAGCACCTATCCTTAGGGTGATTATCCCTCTTCAAGGGCACTGGACTTTAATTTTTCAGGTAACATATAACAGGTATTGTAATAGGCGGCTAGCTATGCAAGATCAAAGAATTAATGTACTATCCATCCAAAAAAAATGAACCAACAGCAACATCTCAGGGCTTACACAAAAGGGAAAGGGTACCTTAGAAGAACTTAGCAAAGTACTGCATAATTCATCCAGAAGATGAAAAAAAAGCCTCAGTATGGTGCAGTTCTCTCTTTTCCTTTTGATTTTTTTTGGGTGGGATAAAGGCATCCCAAAATGTGCTCTAGCATGCATGCCATCTGTCCTGCATGATTTTGGGTGGGAGGGAAAAAGCAGCACAGGCCCTTAAAAATGCAGTCTCCACATCACAACAGGAAAAAGTGAAGGATATAAGAGCTGCTCATAATCTATAAAAAAGTAACACCAGCACGCTGATCTGGGAGACAGAAATGGCATCAGACAAATCCTAGCCTACAGTAAACTCCCAAACTCCAAAATGCAGTGCTGCATTCTCCACCACAATTCCTCTTACTTCCCCACAGTCATACAGTCCATCAGACCCTCTTGTTTCACTGCTAAGTCCCCATGCTTTTGTTTATTTTTCTTTCTCCTTATACACATTCCCCATACCCATTTTTGTCTCTCCCCTTCCAAACACTGTGTCTTCTTCACATGGCCTTCCTATTCTCCAGGGCATTCACACAAACACACCAACCCATCTATTGACAGAAGGAGACTCTTGACCCATCACTTCCACCCTTTCTCCTTCATCGCCCTCTGTGTCTCCGCTTATTCCCTCTATCCATGAAACACCCAACCTCTCCTGTCCTTTACCCCAAATAATTTCATCCACCTCTCCATTCCATGCACACTCAGTCCTTCCACACAGAGCCCCAAAACTCCTCACACACCTGCCCCACACCCTGCAGAGCTCCAGTCCCTCATGCACTAATTCCATCACAACCATGGCATCTCTCCCATCCTGCACAGCTCTTTCCCTCCATTCATCCCAGCCTCCCCTACCCCATTTCTGTCTCACCTTGCACCCCATGCATTTACTCTCCCATTTCCACTCTGTGCAGCACTAGCTCCCACATGCACCATCCATATCCCTCCTTTGCACAACACACTTTTCCAGTCTGTCCCTCACACACTTTTGCACAGCACCCTGTCCCACAGTCTGTCCCTCACACACTTTTGCACAGCACCCTGTTCCGCATGCACCAACCCTGTACCTCCTTTGCACACCATCCTTTCCCCTATACACTGTCCTTATCTCCCAGCACACACTCCTCCATGCAGCATCCCCATAACCCCACCCTTTGGCACAGCATTCCCCTGTCCCTACACTGCCCACAGCCCCCTCACGCCTGTCCCTGTACCCACAGAATCACAGAATTGATTAGGCTGGAAAAGATCTGAGATCACTGAGTGCTACCTGTGACCCCAAACCACCATGACAATCAGATCATGGCACTGAGAGCCACGTCCAGTCTTTCTTTAAATGCCTCCAGGGCCAGTGACTCCACTACCTCCTTGGGCAGCCCATTCTAATGTCTAATCACCCCTTCTGTGAAGAATTTCTTCTTAATGTCCAACCTAAACCTTCCCTGCTGCAGCTTAAGAGTATGTCCAGCTTAAGGCTATGTCCTCTCATCCTGTTACTTTTTGCCTGGGAGAAGAGGCAGAGCCACACCTGGTTACACCCTCCTGTCAGGGAGTTGCGAGGGCGACAAGGTCCGCCCCGAGCCTCCTTCTCTCCAGGCTAAACATCCCCAGCTCCCTCAGCTGCTCCTCATGGGACTTGTGCTCCGGACCCTTCACCAGCTTTGTTGCCCTTCTCTGGACCCGCTCCAGCATATGAGTATTTTTTGTCCTGAGGGACCAAAACTGGACACAGCACTTGAGCTGCGGCCTCCCCAGTGCCCAGCACAGGGGGACACTCACCGCGCTGGTCCTGCTGGCCACACTAGTCCTGACAGAAACCAGGACGCCACTGGCCTTCCGGGCCATCTGGGCAACACTCTGGCTCACGTTCAGGTGCTGTCGATCAGCACCCCCGCTCCCATTCCATTGGGCCGCTCATCCCTCTGCCCTGTCTCTGATCCCACACTGCCCACAGCTCCCTGTCCCCGTACAGCACCCCCTCCCTCATGCCACGTCCCTTGCCCCC
>VWZG01002800.1:1243-56158 GCA_013396735.1 Grallaria varia
AGTTTTAAAAAAAAAAACTGTGTCCATCCTTGTATGGTTGTATGGTTTGCAAACTGATATTATTCTCTCCTCTCATTACCAAGTTACATCAGAAAGCAACTCCAAGCCCTGTTGCCAACTCAAGAAACTCATTATCCTCTGCCTGAAAGCAATTCGGCTCATGCAGATGAGAAAGTTTTGCAGTCAAATGGAGTGATATGAGTGTAAGGCAAAAGCCTGAGGCACTGCTTGGAAAACTTCAAACAAAATAAAAAGGAAAGCAAAAATAAACCATTAAATGGAGGTGCCTCACTCCCAATGTGCTGAGAATTTTGATATAATGAATTCCAGAATCACAGAACCAGGTAGTTTGGAAAAGACCTCTGAGGTCATCAAGTCCAACCCGTGACCAAACACCACCTTGTCAACCAGACCATGGCACTAAGAGCCATGTCCAGTCTTTTCTTGAACACCTTTGGGGACAGTGACTCCACACCTCCCATGGCAGCCCATTCCAAGGTCTAATCACCCATTCAGTGAAGAAATTCCTCCCAATGTCCTACCTAAACTTCCCCTGGTGCAGCTTGAGACTGTGTCCTCTCATCCTGTCACTTATTGCTTGGGAGCAGAGCCAAATCCCCTCCTGGCTCCCCACTCCTGTCACGGAGTTGTGGAGAGCCATGAGGTCCCCCCATAGCCTCCTTTTCTCCAGCCTGAACACTCCCCAGCTCCCTCAGGTGGTCCCCACAGGACATCTCTCCAGACCCCTCCTCAGCTCCCTTGTCCTTCTCTGGACTTGCTTCAGAACCTCAATATCCTTCCTGAATGGAGGGGCCCAGAAGTGGACACAGCACCCGAGGTGTGGCCTCACCAGTGCCCAGCACAGGGGGAGAACAAGTGGGTGGTGGCTTTGCCTGGTGGAGCAAATTTCCCCCATGGAACACACAGATGGGGTTGTTGGAGCTCCAGGACAGCAGGGCTGGAGCCAGGGGTGCCAACTCTGCCACCCAAGGCATCCCTTGCCATCCTTCCCCCATCTCTGGTGGGGTTTCAGGATCTTGGGGATTCAGAATAATGGAGGAAGAGCTTGGCACCTTCATAATAAGATAGTCATCATTGAGTCTAGGAGCTAGAAGCTGTTTGAAATCACATCTGTGGTCTCTCCAGCTATCTTGATCGTCTAAGATGATAATCCTTAATGGGTTTAGCACAGTTTTATTGATGTCTGGGGAAGGAGTCAAGATAGATAAACTTTTTAATTAACTAGGTATGTATAGTAAGAGAGTACCTAGAGATCAAAACCAGGAGAGTGTGTGTGATTCAGCTTCCCTGAATATTAAAAATGAAGGGAAAAGACTCCGTTGGTATCAATTAGCACTGACTATTTGAGCAACACCAGTTTACATCAGTTTGAATCAATATGTAGTCTGGCCCTGTACAAGGACAGAATAAATGACTCGCACTCCAAACAACAAAATTGACAAGTTATTTTCTTAAAGGGAAGGACAAATCCTGTGTGTGATCCAGTGCACTGCAAAGTTAACTTCTCCATGAATTGCACAGGACCTGAAAACAGAACAGGGCATTCAGTGCATCAGTTTAGTTATTCTTGTGAGAAACAGAGTCCCAAGCCCAAATGGGGTTTTGAATAAGAGTTTATTATATGGTAAAAGCAAACCAGCGCTGGGTGCGGGGGGGCCGTTGCTCCGCCAAAACCGCACACCGATGCAGGGTATGTTAGGTGTTTATAGAGTTAGTTCATACATATTCATTACATCATATGAATATACATTTTACATCATTATTTCAAGAATTCAACAGATGTTTACTTAGACTAATCTGTTATCTATACAACAGACTATAAATTCTCGTATTTCTCGACAAGAAAGTGTGAACATCCTGTTGGCTAAGCTTAGTTTAGCTGTAACTCATGTCCAAGATAAGGTGAGACACTCTGTTTGTTTGAAGTTCTATAAGGGGCAATTAAGTTTTAGAATCTTTTTCTCCCTTCCCGAGGTCACACTGACCTCCTTCATCCTCATTTTGGCACGAATCACTAGTTTCATTTATCACATTCTGATGGATGTTTCTGTCTTTCACACCTGCAGGAGACAAAGACTGGCAATTCATTGGCTTTGCTGTGTGACTTGTGCCTCTTGTTTTTCTCTCTAATCTGTGATGATTTTGTTGCTGTATGGGCTTTTTTTTCCCATGTTTCCCTCATACCACTGGTTTTTTTTTCAAGAGTTTCTTCAAACACTCCGAACTCTTTACAAGCTGCCACACTGACACGATTCTTTACATGAACATCCCACAGCTCTGCAGCTGCCGGTATAAGAAAGAGAGAAAAAGAACTAACAAAAAAAATCCAAAGATAGGAAGTTCTCTTCTTCTCCCTCCTGCTGTGAATGATGTGATTCTCTTCGACTCTGCTGATGTTCAAACAGGCCATTGTTCACAAGACTGGCACAAGGTTGTAGATGTAGAAGGAAACAATACTTTAATAATGAGACCCTTTCTCCAGCAAAAACAGGCACAACACACAGCAACTATTTGTTGAAACAACACAGGGCACGTTTCTTTGGAGTAAAACTAATTAATCATTGGAACAACTTTCTTGAATCCTCCAGCAATGGCCTTTGTTAAACTTGAAGTTGGAAAACTGTAGCCAGAAATGTAGAAACGCATGGATATGAAATGCAAATTTAACTATGGATTGGAAAGATAAGATGAGACACACTGTTCGATGAAGAATTACAATTGGAAAGTCTTGGTCTTTTGTTATTTTTTCCCCAGATTCTTGTACTCAGCCTGTGCTCCAAGGGTCTGTGGGGCATTAACTAGGAATCTGCCATAGGTAAATCAGAAAAACCTGTTATTCATAGTCTTAAATGTGCTACAAGGGGAGCTTTGTCTGTGCTGGAAAATATGCAGAGGGCGTGAAAATCTCAGTGACAGGAAAATGATGGGCATACATCCTGAAAATGGCTCCTTCTGCCATCTCATGCAATTTTCTTGTGAGTCCTGGATTAGTTTTCCTTAAAAGTTCCGACTATTGAAGAAAACCCAACACGAAAGCAACAAACAAACTAAAGGAGAATCTCAGCTTTCATTCAAAGCAGAGAGTAATTTTCTGTGCCTCAGGTGCAGCAGAAAGCTTGAAAATGTCAACAGAGTAGAATAAAGAAATCAAAAGTCGAACGGATGGATGGTATTTCTGCTTTCCATCTTAAGTCCTGTGAGTTTACTTACCCCAGTTAGTTGCCATGAACTCATTTTCCAGCACTAAACAAGCTGGCTTTCCAGCCAGCCAGTAACATGTACATATTTTATTGGGTTTATTGCTTTATTATTGTCAGATTTAGCAGACAAGCCATTGCATAACTTGATATATAACACCAACAAACTTGTTGTGATCTATTTCTGCAGAAAGAATCTTTCACCTTTTTTGTCCCCCAGCATGAAAAAAAGCTTACAGAAGTTCAGCGAGGCAGTTTGTTGGTAGCTTTAATTGCCTAGAATTTTTTTCCCCCATCTTACAGTCTTTCACGGAGATAAGAAAGGAACTCACAGGGCATTGCATGCACAAACACAGCCAAATGTTTTGGTTCTGCTCCCAGAACTGAATCACCAGCACTGCTGTGAAGCAGCTGGGAGCTGGAAGTGCAATCTTGGTACTGGGTCACTAGGACGAATACAAAGAAGCCCAGTTTGGGGTTCCAAATTCCTGGAGCTGCTCCGAGTAACTGACAATCCAGGGCAGGTTTTTGCCCACTGAGGGGCTCATTATTGCAGTCACCTTTTCTCTCCTACAAATCTCCAGCTCTGCTGCTGCTTGTGTACTCTCTCTTGTCCTTTGCCTCCCTCCTGTCTTAATCTCTCTCTTTCTCTCCCCGCCTTTTTTCTTGCATTATTTCTGCTTTGTAGTCTTTTTGTCCTCAGAGCCTTCTGCAGACAAGATAACAATTTGCATTGAAAATAGGTGTTCCTAATGTATACAGAAAAAGGTATAGCTTGGCAACAGACCCTGGGACTGTGGGTTGAGGATTGTAGTAGAATATCTTCTACTTGACTGCAATTTAAGCTCGGACTGTCTTTGTATTCAGAACTGGTACATGAGAGGTAGGAAGATATTCCGTCTCCAGTCTCAGATATAATGATAGATGACAGAAATAAAAAATTAAAGTGATGTCCTTTTATATATTTTGAACATACACATAAACAGTTGCATATACTGTTTGACAGTCCTTACAATGTACCAAATGTCTTGCATTAAATATTAAAGAGAAATTATCTTCCCTCTGACCTCCACACTGCCTATAAGCCAGAACCTAGGACATCTGTGTTATTCCTAATTTTTTCCTGAGTTTCAAATGCAGGTACTATTTAATTTCTCTTTTGTTGCTGAGTCCTCTAAGTGCTTGTTACTGCACAAAGGTGTAAAGCTAACTCGGTATGAATGTATTTGGGAACATATTTTAGCATCATCTGTATCTCAGTGTTACAGTTCTAAATACACATCTATGCCCTCTAACACATCCTCAGCCTGCAGGTGCTGGGAGGGTCAGGCACATCTCTGTGCTTGTCCCCTGTGAGGAGCATGGCTGGAGAAAGTGAAATGGGAAGAGATGAATGGGCTAGGAAGGACCCCTGTGACATCTGTGCCTCACAGTCCTCAATTTTTTTAAGATTCTATTGTAGAGAAAGAGAAAAAGAAGCAGCAGAGAAAGAGGAAAAAAGTCAGTGTGCTCAAGGATGTGAACATTCAGAATCTTTGGCTTCATTTCCGTGTTGCAGCTGGACTCAGGACGCAGATTTTCTGTTTTATGTACCAAATGCTTCCATCCAAAAAGACAGTGCTTCTCTGAACTTCATTTAGGGAAAAACAATAATTATATATGACAAGTAAAAAGTTCAAATCCAAGTCCTGGCAGCAAAAAAAGCCCAGCTTTTCATCTAAAAGTAAAAAGCCTTTCAGAACCAGGAAGAGGTCTTGCATGGGATGTTTTTTTGATCTATAGAGAAATAACAGATAGAAAAAGATCTCCTCCAACCTCCCAAGCTGTTGCAACTCCATTATCTATTTTCTTTGACCTTGTCAGCTTGAGTCTCACTTTGTTCAGCGCTCACTTTTTGTTTTGGCCTTTGCACACTATTTTGTAGACATTTCTCCATGTGTCTCTGGTGCATCTGATAAGTCCTTTATCTCAAATCACTATTCTATTATCACCATTCTGCTGCTCTCTGTTATTAGGCATCCAGAAATTGATTCCCACTTTCGTCCTGCCTGTTGCACAAACATCTATTTCCAGCCTCTTCAGCTTCCAGATAGGTATGTTCATGTTTTTCCCATGGGGAGATACTGCTTCCCACATGCTGGGAAGAAACCATTATCCCAGGTCAAAACCACCCTTGAGATTTACCTTCGCTTTGATGTTTCTGAGAACTAGAGGGTTCTCAGAACTAGAACCATGTAGAGGTTCAGATGTATAAGTCCTGCCTCCCTCGCACAACAATAAAACACTGATATTTCCCTGTATTTTCTGAGATGTGTCATTGCCATTTCTTACTTTTAGTCTCCCATTGAGATTAAAATCTGCTTTAGATCCACATTTTAAAAGTTCTTAAAATCAGGTTCTGACTTATGTGGAAGGTCTTAAGTGTCACCACAGAAATTATGAGGATGGATGAAAAGGGGTTGTTGTCTCCCTCTTAAGGAGAGCTAAATCAGGAAGACAACAAGTAACACATCAGTGGCAGAGCTGACACCTCCAATGCTGTGCTGTTGTGTGTGTGACTAGGCTGAAGTCACACCGGACTATCATTGGCATTCCTTACTGTCAGTGGAGAGGCCTTGCCATTTAACCCTTCACACATGCTGCATTTGAGCACGTGGTGTTGTTCTGCCATTTTTCAGTGTCCTACATTTATCATTACAGGAGTCAGAGGCAAAAATAAACAACTTACTTCTCTAATCAATACGGTGGTCAATTTTCTTTATTCCACACTCCCCTTTACTCTTCATGCTCTCAGAAGTGCCAAACTCATAGGAATTTTTTACCCATTTAGCTCTTCTCTTTCCAGTGCCCTCGCTTTACTTGTAACAAAGACAGATGTGTGTTGACTTCTGTGATGCTGCTCAAATTCAGGTATAGTGTCTTATTTATCTATTTATTATATTTTACATGCAGCTACTAAAGTGTCAATATGGGCACTGCCAGTATCTAACATTGGCGGCCTTGGTCTTGCAGTACTTTACCAAACTATGGATAGTGGTAAAGTTTAATATTTCTAATTTGTCAACAATCCAAGTTTACTTGAAGAAGTTTGAATCAGAATTTAATATTGTTATCGTTGTTGCTAAGCATACATCTGACCTCAAATCATAGCAAGTATTTTTAATTTGAAAAACTTTCTGGCTTTTAATGATGCACTGCTCCTACTTTGTGTTATAACAAGATCTGCTTAAGGTTTGTAAGAATGGATGACTTTTATTATGTCTTTTTAATAACAGGATAGATTAGGCAGAAGGCAGTCAGCCAGCAGTTTTTGATGTGCATGCTTAGTCAGTTCTGTGTGCCCTGAGACCTCACCACTTGATTTGATCTTTGGAACTGTTGCCGTACCTCTGCCCCATGGAGAATAACACACAGAGAGAAAATCATACCCCTGATTAAAGGGTCTTGAAAACACATTTAGATACCTACCTTCAGGGGCTGAATTTTATCGAGAACAACATGTTCTTTGCCAGCTGTGTTTCAATGCCCAGGATGTCACATCACACTGGCACTCAGCTGGTGGAAACTGGAAGGGTCCATTAACTTCCCAGCGGGGAGTTCAGCATTACCAAAGTGTGAGTCCTTAGAAATGATGCAGCTCAGGAGGACTGGCCATGTGAGTGTGAAAAGTACACTTTTTTTTTGTAATACCAGGAGTTCTGGCAATCCAACACTGTCAATTTTAAACTCTGTTTCCCATGTAGTCTGTCTGATTATAACAGTCCTCAGTTTCCTTGGTACCAGCCTGACAGGAAAAAGAGCTGCACCATTTTAGGTCACTCAGATCTGCCTGTATCTTTTCCACCTGTGAGGGTGTTGCTTCTACCTGTGGTGATGCAGTACACTTCTCTCTGCAGTTTGAAAACACATGGAACCACTAGGGCTGTGTGCTGTGGGAACACATGCACCAAGCCTCAAAAATGATTGTATTGTATTTGAATGCAGCTAACTAATAATGGCTAGGTTGGCTCCCAGGTCATACACTTATGCAGGGCATAAGACAGCTATAAAGAGAGCCTTAGGTGAGTATTTCACATACAAATGTCTACATCCATCTAACATTAAGTGAGAAGACTCCCACAGCAGATATCTAGAAGCTTGGCACTTAGGTTGCATTAAATGCAGAATTTCTGCAGTGATCTTAATGCTGCCTTGAATGAAAAAAAAAAATTGGTTCGACTGGTACTTGAATAACTTTTTTTTTTAATATAAAATTAATCCCATAGTAGATGTTTTATGCATTCTTTTTTTGATTTTAAGTTTCTGGGATCAATAACACCTATGAGAGGTAATTTGTTCCACAGTCCTCTTTAAAGTTCTAGTTGTTATACTGTAGCCAGTAATAGATGTTACTTAAAGCGTGTTTTTTTCATAATTAAAAACTGCATAATGCAACAGAAAAATCTTACCTGTGGAGAATCACCAGCAATAGTTACCTAAATTATGTATGTAGTTAAATCAAAGAATTTGCGTTGAAGAAATTGACTGAAAAAAATGAGTGGCAGAAATTATTTTTCTTTTTTATAAGGCAAATGCTTTGTTTGTCTTCATTATAAGTTGATGAGATCTGCCTTAAACACAGAGGGATGTAAATATTTGCAATGATTTATAAATTGGATATGAGTCAGCAGTAGAGGGAGTAATAGAGTACAAGTGGGAGAGCAACTGTTGGTGTGTGTGAATCTGCAAGGCTTACGTATGGATTTGCCTGATGCTGAAGTGGCCGAGAGATGTCAATCTTGACCTTACTGAGCAGAATGTTGTTCCATCCACACAAATCACCTTTGCTTGGTGCCTAATGCATGGCTCTGCATCTAAATAACAAATGTACAGCCACTGCTTCATTTTCTAAACATTGCTGGGGCCCAGAATAACATCAGTGGAATCATAACTTGGTCATGGTTTGAGAGCCCTTCTGTTGAGATCTGACCAGGGATAATTTCAGGCTATGAACTACGTACGTACGGGGAGATTTGGTGCTGAAAAAAATCAATGGATAAATCTAACAATGGCCATAACCTGACATAACATAATGCCCAAAGAGAGAAGAATATTATGGGAGATGTCAGAGTTTATGATTTAACTAATCCATGAGACAGTTTAGGTGTCTTTAAGGAAAATAGGATTAATTTAGAGCTGGCTGTTGTCATGAATAAAATAGATGTCCACATTGTTCATTTTAGTCACAGTCTAGATGATGGGGCAGGATGAACCTTCAGCAGATTCGCAGATTATACTAGGTTATGGGAAGAGGTTGAGATACCAAAGGGTGGAGTTTCAGATAGTCTGGAGGACTGAGTCAGAAGATAACTTGCAAAGCTCACCAAGGAAGAACTGAAGTTCTGCACGTGGGCTGGGAAATGCTCCAGAATCTTGCACAGAGCTCTGCAAAGCCTGGGAACTCACTGCTGAGAATTACTGTGGGTGGAATGTGAGCCAAAGGCTCACTCTCATCTTGAGTAAAAGCATTCACGAGGCTCAGGTCATGCATTAGGAAGAACTCTTTCCAACAGAGGGATCATGCAGCACAGAAAGAGGTTATTCAAAGAGACTGAAATCTCCACCCACAAGTTTTTTAGACTTGGCCTGGTAAAATTACCAGTTATGTGGTTCATGGCTGCCCACAGTCCTACTTTGATCCAAAGGCTGAAGATCTCTACAGGTTCCTTCCAACCAATATATATATCTAATTCTCTGACTACACTGGGCTCTGCAGCGCTGAGTTGAAGGTAGAAGCTTTCTGAGCTAATGTAAGTCCCCAAACCTGCACAGTTCAGTTCTGTGCACTGATCTCAGCTCATGTTCTGGGAGCAGAACAAGGCTATCCTCACTGGAGCAGGATTATTAGCTCAGGAACAACATTATGCTGTCACAACTGCTGCATTTCTACATCAAGGACTATTTTGTTTGTAGTGACATTGAGCATCTCTGCAGAGCACTGGTGGAAAAAAGGTTTTTTAAACAAATAGCAGACATTTCAGGCTGAACTGTAAACAGCAATTTCAGTACTCAAAGTCTGTGAATTATTACATTTGGTGTTGCAAAAGAAACTAAAATTTTGAGGCAGTAGCAAATTTATGTGACCTTAATAATTATTGTTGATGAAGTTGGTTTTGTACTGGTAGAAGCTAAAAGCTTAAGTCAGAAGCTGGATCCCACTGGCCTTTCTATATGTCAAAAGAAGTCACCTTCTGCTCAAAAGCAAAATCTCACCATCTATGTGGAAGAAGCAGTAACTTAAGAGGAGAAATGTGAGAAGATAATGTCAAAATAAGGATCAGCCCTCTAACCAGCAATTCCAGCATGCCAACATATAAGCCTTTGTTCAGTGTTTTATAGGGATTAATGGGGAAATGAGCTTGAAGGAGGGAATTGAAGGTGGAAAATGAGGTTTCATTCTGCGTAAGAGAGCACTGGAGGCCATATCAAGAACATAAAAAGGGAGAAAAGACAGATTCTGAAACTGGTGGAGCAGGGTTACACATTGGTCCAGCTCAGAAGTTTGCACAAAAGAAGAATGTTTTTAGCCTGCCTTCATGAATCATTTCTATCCAAGGAGTAAATAAATGTATTTCAGTATTTCAGTATGGGAAATATACATTTCTAAGTTATGTTCCAGACATCTTCCTTAAATTGAAATTATGAAGAGTGGAGAGACACTGGAAAAGTTTGATCAGTGAAGCTGTGGCTGCCCCATCCCTAGATGTGTCCAAGGCCAGGTTGGACGGGGCTTGAAGCAACCTGGGCTGGTGGAAGGTGTCCCTGCCCATGGCAGAGGGTTGGAACTGAGTGATCTTGAAGGTCCCTTCCAACCCAAACCATTCCATGATTATATGATTTCCAGCTACCTTTTTAGACTTCCTTTATTTCAAGCATATAGGTCAGGGATTGTTATGCTTCTTATGTTAATTTTTGATGGGAAATCTCTTCCTCCCAGTCGTTTAGCTGTTGTCACATTGCCTATTTGATGAGGCAGAATCATAGGCTTTTGGTTGGCTTCACATTAAACACTGTGAAGCACAATTTCCAAGTTCTGAACTTGCCACGAGCAAGGGATGCAACTTCTGTTGCTGCCCCCAAAGGCTATTACAACATCCAGCAAGATGACATGGACAGATAATGGTTTTGCACCATGGCATATGTTAAATTCTATATTATCCTTAGAGGAACTTACAGAATAAAAAAGTTTAGTTAATTCCTTAGGGATATAGCCTATCTAAATCTTTCTTTAACACAAAAGATGTCCCTGACTGAAGGAGTATGGAAAATGCTACGGGAAACTCAGCTGTTTAACCATGATCCTATGGGTGAGTTCTCAGTTTTCAGTATAACAAAGATTTCAAACATGTGAATGCTCCCTTAACTTCAAAGTAATTACTCTTTCTTTACAAGTTATGCACAAAAGCTTAAAAGATTAAAATCTTTTGTCATTCACAGTTCATCTCAGAAAGACTAACCATTGTACTATGACTTACCTCGGAGACAGTTCTCACAGAAAGTGGAATAAGATAAAATTTCTTTGTCCACTGCTGCTTGAGCAGATGGTGGAGAATTTTACTGTGTGCTTAACTACTCTGGCATAATATAAAGACTTCAGAACACTTTAAGTTGTGACAGAACTCAAAACAACTTTTCTGTGTTAGCCATCTGTATTTCTTTCACTGGTTCTACCGACCCTTCCACGTGCGTTTCCACCCCTCTCCTGGCCTTACATTCCAAGTCAGTGGCCATGCCTGACACCATTTTGCTGCAGGAAGCCACGTGCATGTCCCAGAGGACAGATACTGGGAGTCCCTTGCAGAGATCCTTATGGCACTGTATGAAAATCTGGAGTGCAGTTCCAGGAGCGCATTGAGATCCCTTATACACTTACCAGAAACCACCTCTAGGTAATGCCTGTGGTGCCCTTACCAGCTCCCTTGAGTGGAATGCATCCCAAAAAGCATCTCACACAAGGCTCCAGCCCTTTTCATTTGCCAACCTGCTTGCCACACACACAGCATTGTACCTGCTCTCTTGCAGAGGAGAAGAATCACTTGGACAAACTTTTGCAAGGGTGAGACTGATGATGGATGTGTTTCCTGCTGGGATAAAGCTTTGCACAGCCCCCTGTAAGAGATGTCTGGAAAATTCAGTACAGTAACAAACTCCAGGAGCTTTGCTTCCTCCTTAACAACTGTTTATTGACTTTTATGATCAAAAGCTCCCTACTGAGGGCCTCAGTGTGCCAACAATCCTGGCTGAGTAGAGGTTTGGTTTGTCAAATTTGGCTGACAAGCAGAAAAGTCAAAGCCAAAATAAGCAGCTGGTCAATGCTGGTCGATAGTCAGCATCATAAGTCTTCCAAAGTTAGTGTAAGTGAGAAGAAGGATGAAACTAAAATGTGTCCTATGGCTATAACTTGGCATAGCAGGCTATCAGTACAGTGCCTGCAGGCCCACGTTGAGCTCCTAAATCATCAGCTCCTGGATAATCCTGGATCTCCCCATCCAGGCGTCTGCACAGAGGAGACAATGGGGCCACTTGGGACAAGGTGGTTGAGACAATTCCCAGGCACCTTTGCAAGAACATGTTTGCCTGTTGCATGCAGGAATGCTCCAGAGGGAAATTTTCAGCTGCTCCAAAGATCCTCTCCAGCAGTTCCTGTTGGACCTTGACCGACTGATAGGCATGGCTGGTATGCTTAGATGTGTATTATACACTTATATGTATTAATTTACATTCTGGATGAAAAATCTGATCATCCCAGAGGTCTTTGAAAGAATTCCTGCTGCAGAATCAACCATCAGCTTACCTCAATGAAGAAACTTGGTGCTACTGTTTTATGCTACACTTCACATGATTTGCATCTTTTAAAACAATTCTTTGCTGTAAAGTTTTTAGTAATTCTCTCAGTAAAGAAGATCTCAGCCAGAAAGTAAAATATCATTTTAGACATATTCATGCAGGGGACCTTAAGAACATCACAAACCACTTCCATATATATACTTCCATAATATATACATTGGAAGGCAACACAATTTTCCATTTTTTAAAAGAGGATAAAAAAATTTTCCAAGTAAAAATCTCACCTTGGGTTTTCAGAAAACATCAGATACACACAACGTGTACATATTTGCTTAGACACACCAGAGCCCACGATCCTAAATTTGGCCAAGCTTGTACGATTTATTTTTTTTTTTATTAATTTCAATGGATTTCTAAACTTATGTGGCTCAGTCTGGCAGGACTTACAACTGTTACCTTTGATGGCTGGCCTTTAAAACCAACTTTTATGTTGTAGGCTGTATGGGGCCAGCACTGTTTGTGGCACACGAAGTGCTAACAAAGAAGACAGTCAATCTCATTGAAACCCCTTGGGACTATTCTAATCACCATTAATGAAGAAGAAGCACAGATTCCAGACAAGGATGTGCAAGGGGTTTGTGTGCAACTATAAATTGGAAAGGCCCTGGAATGGGTGGAATTCACAGTATCTGCTAGAGTGCCTGCACACAGATTCACAAACCAGAGTACATTGGTAAGAAATGCTGGGGAAAGATGCCACTAACTGGAGAGTGGGAGAAAAGACCTTGCTTATTAAATTGAAAATAAAAGAGAAAATGTCTGATGTTAAATGTTTAAGACAAGCAATTTGCTTTGGCTATGACCTGCAGTCATTGCTGGAAACATTAGTAAAAAACTGGACAATAGTTGAAACTAATTATACATTTCCTTGGGAGGAAGAAAGAATGCTGAAGAAATGCTTCTGGGGAAGCTGGTGGAGATCTAAGCTGTTAAAGAACATGAGATTTAAAAAAAATCTTGCACAGTGGGCAGATGAAGCAAAAATGGTTTACAGCATAACAGGTCTCTGTCTGAAGTGATAAAAGTTCACCTTTTGTTGGAGAAACATAGACAAATTAATAAGGGAAAGAACATAGTGCACCAGAAAAATAATGGTAAAATCTGAAACAAGATAAAAGCACAATGTCAGATTTACCAAAGTGACTGCTTGTCGCTTCTGCAATTTGTTATACTCCTGTTTCAACTGCACTTCATCAAAGAAAAGGATATTTAATGATTCAAGAAGGGGAGAGGGGCAATTGAACAACAGTTTTGCATATATGACCTGAAGCTGAAGGGCTGTAATGAGGTAGAGGTTGATTCTTTGAACTACTGTCTGAATGTTTTTGAAGCGTAAATCAAGAACCTGACAGGAGGATGAGGAGGAAGTTAACAGTCTATAAGATAATAACAAGTATGATTTCCTGTGTTTATTGGAAAGCTGGAGGCAAAGGACTGAGTGCAATCAATGATGCTGAGAAACAGAAGTGTATAATTAGAATTGCTATAAATATAATTACAGAAAAAAAAAACCAAAAGCAAGATAAAACTGAATTGACTGCATCTTGGATCCAGTTCCAAAAGAAAATGAGCAGTACATTTCTGCTGAGAGTCCCTTGGAGATATCTACAAGTATATCTTCATTTAATCTAGTTGTAGTCACTCCATTTACAACCAGTGGAAAGAAATGGACTTTTCTAGGACACGATTCCTTTCATCCTAACGAAGACATCTAAATTAGGCCAGATGAATTGCACTCAAGTAGTGGCTATGTCATCCCGATGAGTACAAAGAAAATTTAAATGCCTGCCTCATATGTAGATATCTATATTTGTAGACATTTCAAGTCAGGTGACATGAATCTCATCCTAAGGCTTTATTTATAGTGGCACAGGAGGGCACTAGTCACAAGATACAGTAAAAGACATTGGATTACAAAGGTTTCTTAAAATAAGACAACCAGACAGAAAGATTCAGATTCAAGCATTAGTACAAAGTTGTCAGATAACACAACTGAACAGCACCAAGTCAGAACAGCTTCTCCGTAAGATGTGGGCTTCAAACAGAAAATAAACATTGTGTTAAAACATGTTCATATTAAAAAAAAAAAAGAAAAAATTCAATTTCTTATGAAGTGTGTGCTACATTATGTACATAGTAAATATAAAATAAAGGGGAAAAGTGCACTTCATTACAGACTTTACCCTTTAGTGAAAATGTTCATTTGATCATTTATCTTGAGAATAGTGAAAATACATCAGTCTCTTCCACAAGTGCTGAGAAACAGCTGGGTAGTTAAAGACATGAGAAAAAGACCAGTTATTTTTGATGGGTTTGGACCTAATGGCAATCACCATGGCAAAACTCAAAACTGTAGGAGCTGGGATTGGATCTATATTGCATTTTCTTGCACTGTATCCTTACCATAGGAAACTGTGGTATAAAGAGTAGCAGTAGCAGTTATAGTAGTGATATTTATTCAGTCCAAATGCAAGTGAACCTATGGAGTGAATTGTGAATATGTACTTTTTAAGTCTTTCTGTTGATTTCAGGACTCACAAAATAGACATAGAATAAAGAAAAGAAATTCCACTGGAAGCATAATTTTTTTTTTTTTTAAAGAATGGTAAAACTCTAAGTAAAAAATCTGGCAGATTGTAAAGAGTTGTAGATTCTTAAAGACATTCAGGAACTGATGCCTCATTATAATTAAAGGAAATATTTCAGGAGATAAATACCTGCTTTTGACTCGTAGACAGTTTGCCTCTATTAGTTATTCTTTAAGCTCATATTCATCAGGCCTTCTATAAGCTCATATTCACCAACCATCTGGTATAACACAACTTGAAGCTGATGAACTTAATTTAAATTCATTTTTTTTCTTCTTGGTCCAGCCTTTCCCAACCCCTCGTCTGGATCTTCTTTAGAGGATGCACGTCAAGCACAGGAAATCCATCAGTAGGGAAGACACGGCTTCCAAATTCAGTCTTTCGGTGTGTATAACTTCTCTTTCTCCATCTCCCTCCCCCTCTCTCTCTCTTTTCCCAAGATGTAAAGCTAAGCCTTTAGAAGAGACAAGAATCCAGAACATAGCAAAGAAATCTGGGAAAAGGGTGTGTGACTGTCAGACTCATTCTAGTACAGTCCTACTTTATTTGTTATCATTATATTGGGCAGAAACCAGAGATGTACTTACAATGTCTTTAATGGGAAAGATTTATTGAGATTGGATTCCATTAGGCTTTTGATGCAAACCAGATTTGCAGCAGAAAACTAATACAGCAGGGCTTAACACCTTGAAAATTGAAGGGTAGAAAGTGCATTAACATATGTTTGTGGAGGGGTCTTCCTCTGGCAATGAGAACAATTCAGTGCTGCAGTGAGTAAAACCAGATTATTTCTGTGGATAGTCTTTATTGCAAATGTCTTCTCTTGTTTTGTTAGTAAATAGCTTACAATTGGTTGTGATACTCTGTAACTCTGTTATGTTTATTATTCATAAGACTTTGCCAAACAAATGCACTTTTAAGTAATTTCCAAGCTCTGAATCATTTGCTAACTGCTTCTCAGAGGCTGGACTGCAAAACCAGTCTGGCACATACTGATATTAAAAAAGCTTATTCTCCACTGGACTTGGGATCAAGCCATATTCACTTGTCTGTGTACATTTTGTTATGCTGGTTGCTCACACATTTTTTGAGACTTCATTGGCTGACTAGTGTTGAAACCAAGGGGGAAAAAAAAAAAGAGGAATTAATAAGTAATAATTCGCTTTCCTTTTTTTTTTTAATCAAAAAAATAATTTTGTATTTAATAACATCTTAGGATTCAAGAACATTTCTGTAACTTGAAAACACATGGCCCAATACAAATAACTAACAATACCTTTTGAATCAGATAATTGACTTCTCTTTCCTGCAATGAATTCCAAAACCATGGGAAACTGGAGCCCTACTTGGCTTTGATCTGGGAAAGTAAGATAGACAAACTTAAGAACTTGCAGCTTCAAAAATCAAACATGCACAAGAAAGAGATGCAAGACACAAGCAGAGTGAAAGGAGTGAGGACATGTTCTATAATTCTATTTTGACTTACTAGCTTTATTTTGAGGATAAGGCAGATTTTGTTATGGAGCAATAAATCACATGGAAAGAAAAAACAGGAGACAGAGGCACTGTGAGGAGGTTTGTAGAACAAAGAGAAGGAAAACAGTGTAAGAGAGACAAATAAAATATAGAGTGAGGGTAAAGCCTGCAGTGCAGGACACCAGCTGGACTAAGGTCCGCTGGTCAGCCAGGAATGAGTGTGGCAGCCAAGGTATCTGGCCTTTTGATGACACACCACGAGGTTTTTCCTGAGAGCCTTAGGTCTCCCTGGTGCAAAAACATAAAGGTAGTGTCAACGATGTGACACCCAGAGCAATGTCAGGTGTTGGGAAATGCAAAGGTAAAAAAACCCAATACCCTACACCTCTTTGGAATGATCATCACTGCTCCTGGATCCACAGTGTCCTGTTCATTTGTCCAGCCTGCACATTTTTTGGGTGCTCAGCTGCTGGCTGCCCAAGGCTTTTTCCCCTGGGACGATGGTGAATGTGGCGTAGAGTGAAAACTAGTGCACATGACCCCAAGCAGAGCTTTAAAAATTACAGCGTTCTTTCTTCCATTGGTTTCACTTCATTAATTTATGCAAAATACCAAACTGAAATAATTGTTTTTTCTAATTATTCCTAAATCCCTTTATCAATTACTCAGTAATTCCTGGTTAATGCCAATCTTTTTGTACTATTTTATCCCCTAAAGAACTATACCTGTGTGGATTCATTAGTTTCTTGGTCTCTCCAAAGGCAATAAAAATTCCAAGTAGCTCAGTAGGTCACAACAAAGGTTTTTGTGACATGGAATGGTTTAACAGTGAAAACTTAGGTTTATGAAACTGTCATTATTTTCTGACTCAAAGAAATGATTCAATGATTCAAAATGCATGGACAGATGGGCCATCTGACTGTATTGTCTTCATCAGATGCACCCTGAAGCAAGAAAAGAAAAGCTAATGGATCATATGAAATGAAACAGTAAAATCACATAAATGCAAGCAACATTTCTGTCTCTTTTAAGCCATTAATGTGAGTGCCATAATGTATCAGCTCATATTTTTGCTTCAATACATTCAGAATCAAATCTTCCCCTCTCTTGCTTTGAATGAAGTAAAGTTGCTTTGCTTTTCAAGACATTCATGGATTATCAAATGATCTATGGAAGAATAAAATAGGTTAGAACAAAAAATACATATTGAATAATAAATCCCATATTTTGACCTAAATAATGTGAATCATTTTAGAAGCAAAAGTTTTAAAAGCTGTAAATTCCTATAGCAAGGATTTCAGGTTATGGTAGTAGTTAAATGATTTTATATTTTCTTGATGCAGAAGAATAAATGTGGTATATGCCTACGGATGGAAACTCCAAATGTTAATGGTAATTCTCTTTCAGAAAATGACTGCAGGAAAAGTGGGGGAAAAAAAAAAGTGGTACACTGTGATTTTCATATCACGGGTTGCATTTTGTACCTCGTGTGTTTGTGCCTGTGCATACATATGTGTGTAATGAAGGAGTTTTGGACAGCATTCCATGTTGAATGATGATATTCCTGTTTTCATATCCATTGAATATCAGTTTGTAAATTTTGTTTACAAGCTGTGATTCAGATTATAAATAAATATCTCTCATTTCAGATTTTCCAGTAGGTAAAATACCATTGCTGTGACTGTAAGCTAAGGCTGATCATCAGATATTAATTCTTCTAAGATTATTCTTTTCTGTCTCTCTGACCTTTCATAAGAACAAAATCCATGCATTGTAACTGATTATATTTTAAGATGGAAGCTATTCATGACACAGCTGAAATTTGATTTATTGGACAAAATATAGACAAGAACATATCTAGCCTTCACCAAGAGGCCACTTGGATACTTTATATTCTTTTCAGCAAATTGGATGATTTTAGACACTTTGAGAATCTAAATAATATGAGATAAGACTTCTAAACAAGCACCTTCCACAGGGACACCTTCCACTAGCCCAGGTTGCTCCAAGCCCCATCCAACCTGGCCTTGGACACTTCCAGGGATCCAGGGGCAGCCACAGCTTCTCTGCCCAACCTGGGCCAGGGCCTGCCCACCCTCACAGGGTACAATTTCTTCCTAATATCTGATTTAAACCTTCCCTCCTTCGGCTTAAAGCCATTTCCACTTGTCCTTTCAGTCCAGGCCCTTTGGAAAGTTCCTTTCCAGCTCTCTTGGAGCCCGTTTGGACACTGGAAGGTACTAAAAAATCTCCCCAAAACCTTCTCTTCTCCAGGCTGGACAGCCCCTGCTCTCTCAGCCCATCAGCCTCTGTGTAACATGGAGATGTGCATTGGAGTCCTGGGAGCCAATGGGCCATTTGGTGAAGCACCAGGATAAAAACACACTCAGACAGACTGGGTGGACAGAGGATTGCCAGGGGTTGTGTTTCTCCCCATTGACACGGCTCCCGTGAAAGGATATGATGCACCATGAACATTGCTAAAGACTTCTTGTCATCTCAGGGAAGTTATTTGCTCATTTTGAGTCTCAATTCTTCTGCAGAAACAGCTATCAGCTTTTTGCCATTGTATACATTGCTATTGTATGTCTTTAATGCTGGACTGAGCTTCATTATATGTTAATTTAGTGTCATTTCCTAAAGACGTCTCTGCTTACTATGAACCCATGCAGAAGTACAAAACCCCCCAAATAATGGAAATAAAACAGTTACTTTTTAATCATAGAATCATAGAATTGATTGGGGTGGAAAAGACCTCAGAGGTCATCAAGTCGAACCCTTGGTCCAACTCCGGTCAGTTTACTAGATCATGGCACTCAGTGCCACGTCCAATCTCAGTTTAAAAGCCTCCAGGGACGGTGAATCCACCCCCTCTCTGGGCAGGCCATTCCAATGCCTGAGCACTCTCTCTGGAAAGAATTTTTTTCTAATATCCAATTTAAATTTCCCCTGGCAGAGCTGAAGCCCGTGCCTCCTTGTCCTATTGCTGAGTGCCTGGGAGAAGAGACCAACTCCCACCTGGCTATGACCTCCCTTCAGGGAGTTCTAGAGAGTGATCATGACCATCACTTTACACGTGCATGTTAAATTTGTTCAGAGGTCCCAGTTTCAGTGCTCGGAGGTTTTAGTCAACATTCCCATCTTCCCTGCATTGCAAGAATAAAAGCCACATTCAGCTGAATGACTGTGAGGGAGAATATTCCATGATACGATAACAAAGGAGAATGTGAAACTTTGCATTTTTAGACTCAAACAAACTGATGGCTTGGTAAAATGGTATCAGTAGTGCAGGGAACTCCGAGGGTCCCTTCAGCAGCCACAGAAGGGACTTTAAAAAGACTGCAGTAATTGCCTGAAAAGAACTGTGTAATCACTAACTGTTAACCTGAAACTTCAGTAATGTTTTATTTTACCCATGAGTGATTTTTTCACTTTCAGAGTGAGCTCTGCTATGTTGTCAATCTTCCCAGAAAAATCTCCTCGACTTTGCTGGTGCTGCAGTGGGAAACTCAGCCTGCTCTCTGACCAAACATTGCCTGGCAGGTTGCTGGCAGGAGCAGAAAGCAGTAGCATAAAATAATCACTTGTGCAATGCAATTAGAAGGATTGCCAAGAATAATGTCGAGGGGGTTTTGATAAATCACGTGGAGAAAAAAACAAAACAAACTTGTAAGTGATTTTTAAACCAAGTAAAAAAAAAAACAAAAACAAAAACAAAAACAAAAACAAAACTAATTAAGCTGCGTTGTTGAGTTATCCCTCATGTCCTCAGGTTTAACATGGATTCATCACACTGTATAAACAATGTGGAACTGTAAGTTTGTGTCCTGAAAACCTTGCAGATGGGTTAGAAGGTGTATAGCCAGGATAAATACAGGCAAATACACATAAGGAAACTGGAGTGGTTACAGGAGCTTTATTTCTCCCATTAACACTGCTGAGTGTGGCAATTCCCTGCATTTTTACTGCAGGATTAATTAGCTCAAATGAGCAACATATTTAGGCAGTAGCATTGCTTGAGCTCAGGAGCTGCCACATCTACAGGAAATTTGAATATCTCCTTGTACACGTGCTCTCTGTATCACAGATAGCTCTGCCCTTGTCACATGCCACACAATTGTGTGCTTTTTAATCTAAGGATGACAAGCACTGCCTTCGCTGTCTTTTCTGCAAAGGTTACAGCAGAAATGCAGATTGCTACATGAAATTGTCCACCAGCAGAGTCAAGTTATTTAAAATGCATAAATAAAGTAATTTTCACCTGTCTTATTCACTAAGAGGGAGGAAGGGTGCTAGATGAAACAGTTTGGGAGAAAATGTAGATGAATTATTTGAACTTAGGTTTCATTAAAAGATTAAATATTAATCCAAATTAGGGACTGGGTGGATACCCAGGAACAGTATCTTCCTTGTTTGTTTTTTGGGGTTTTTTTGTTTTGTTTTGGTTTGGTTTTCAGAAATCTTAAACCTTGACAGTCATTCACTCTACAGAAAGGAGTCTTGTCCTTCTCACCAGTTCCTAGACCAAATCATCAAGATGCAGTGGTTGAGGCACTTCTGGATGGTCTCTGTTAACAGGAGGCAATTCGGACACAGATGTGATTCCTGAAGTGGTAAAGTGTTTACTGCAGCTGATTTCATCCAACAGGCATCTTAGGAAAGTCTGAAGTGAACATGGTGCACACCAGAATAAAGGCCCCAAAGACATTAACCAGAGCCTAAACATAAAGCTGAAACTGGGGATGAAGATACGCTCTTAGATTCAAAATTTTCATAAATAAGAGTCAGTGAAAAAAAAAGCAATTTCTGTCAGAGGAGAAATAAGACTTTCCTAAATTCCTGGAATCTAGTTGCTATTTAATGATTGCATTTCCCTAATATCTTCATCTTGAACACTGTGCTAACCAAACATTGCAATATTGTAGTCATTGCAGGAAGTTATGTTAACAAATATGGCCAGAATCTTACTAACTCTGAGAAGCTTGTTTGTTAACATCGCCTGAAAATTCAGCCCCAACGAATTCTTAATGCTTTCTTCCCATATTTTTACCAGTTCTTTCTTTCCTTAGCACATTCTATGATTTTAAAGACCTGATTATGTCTTGACAAATATGTTGAAATTTTCCTTGATATAACCAAATCAGATCTATGAGTTCCAGCTCTATGTTGGTCTCCCACAATTAAATCTTTTATTTCTGTGTTCTCCCCCATAATGTTATTTGCTTTCTACCTTTTATGTCGTGTCCTGTTCTTTCCTATTTATTCTTGCTTTTTATCCACTGCTTTACACAGTTATCCTTTCTGTTTCCTTCTTGTTCTAACACTTCAATCTTTTATGTCATTCTCTAAGTACATGCAATTTTAGTAGTAAACGTATCTTAAGATATCTAATTTGAGAATATAATTAAAAGTATCTCTGCTAGTTTCCATTTTTCTGATGAAAAGAGTGTTGCAGTATTACAGTTTTCAAGATACGAATATTAGCAATATATTAATAGATATAATAAAAATTCGGATAATACGTGCTAGATTGCAGCCTGTCAGTGGTAACTCTATGATCAATTAAAGCAGAGGGAATGGGTTTTGGTGCCTAGTAAGTGATTAAACTATAATTACACATCTGAGATATATTTAACTAAAGGTGACTTCCAAGTCAAGGTCAAGAAAGAAGTGAAATAATGTGAAAAGGAAGTTGAGCTGAAGTTCAAAGGGTCTTTTCCTATTGGTTTGGGCTTTGAGTTTGTGGGTTCTCACAGATGGAGTTAGAGAGAGAAAAGAAAGGAAAAAAAAAAAGTAGGAAATAAAAATGGAATAAATAGAAATGGATCTAAACACAAAACAAAGAAGAATGGCCCAGAGACTTTCATGATTGCTATAATTTCCAGAATTATGGAGATGCATCTGCTTGTCTCATGCCAGTCTCTTGTTGGTAGCCTGGCAAGAGATATTCTACAATAGGGCAGTGCAGAACAGGAGTTAACATAAAACTTTTTCTTGCTTTTCTTACATTTTTCTCGCTTTTCTTACAGTTTTCTCATTGATTATAAAGGGATTTGCACAAGCTGGACATATTTTGTAGTCTGAATTCACATCTCTATCTGCTGTGAAAACCCTGTGGTTCTAAGATCAGAAATAACTCCTTGGACTGTTTGCTCTGATATAATGTTCATATTAGTCATTGGATATTTCTCAGAAACTGGATGAAAGAATAAGCAGAAATAATCTTGTGAATATACATTTTGTAATTTGTGATTAATTCAGATTTTAAAATAGAAATAGGGCCTGAACTCCATGATCTTGCTATCAGAACAGACCGAAGAGGGGTGTGTGTTGTGTAATTATCTATCTATATGTAAATAGAATTTTGATTAAATTTTCTACTATCAACAGGAAAACAAAATTGCCTTCTAATTAAATTTACAAAATTCCTCATCTTAAGCTTTCTAGTCCCTATTGAAAACAATATAGTTGAAAAGTCATTTAAGTAAATATACACAAAAGGAAGAAGCTACAGGTCATGCTAGGTGATAGCTTATAGAAAATGAAAAGCAAAAGAGTTAGAATGAAAGAAACCTTTTTATTTCTTTTTAAACTATTCAGCTAGTTAGAGATGAGGCATGTGAAGAAACAGAAAAATAATTCTCTGCTTGAGTTACCTAACATTAGACTGAATAAAGCTTCTTTAACTATGCTGTAGAGAACAATTCCACACTAATGGCACATGAACTTAGATGATCTCAGATTATCTTTTCCGAAGCTGATTCTTATGGGGCCACTTTGTTTTGCTGACATGCCCATTAATGGCTTCTACAGGAGAGAAAAAGAGAGTGAATACAAAAGGCTGCTCTCAAAAAAAGTTCCCCCGAATTGGTCAAGGAATCTTCTTAAATTAAGACATCCATTAGAGTCTCTAGAAACTTGATCACAATGTTATGTTACATATTTTCCTTAAAGTAAATAATTCATCCTTACACGTGTGTTATGTGGTTATGCGCTAGACAGAAAGTTTGAAAAAACAGTGTAGAAGATGTTTATTTTGTCATATGCTTTAATGCAGGAAAGTTGGGGGTTTTTTGGTTTTGGTTTTTTTGGTGGTTTTTGGTTTGTTTTTTTTTTTGTGTGGGGGGTTTTTTTGTGGGGTTTTTTGTGGTTTTTTGTTTGTTTTGGTTTTGGTTTTTTTTCAAATTGTCGGTGCCTTTTTGCTCCAGTATGTTTTATTGTGTGATCAGCAAACTGACTTTGGAATTACACCCAGACCATGGACCTCACGATACAGTACTGGAAGTTAACAGGGCACATGTGTGCAACTGGCATTGCACTGAGAACTTCAATAGTCTCCACAATATTTAGGGCCACTATAAGCAAAAAGATCTGGGTTGTATCCCCACTGCTGTAGTGAAACAGGAGACATCTAAAGTATGGAAAGTAACTGCAGCTATAAAGTCCTAAATGGCTGCAAGATGTGCTACAATATACAACAGTTTCATGACATGTTGGAAACGAAAAAGTTAGAATAAATCACAATGTGACCCCAAAGAAAGAACTCCTAAAAAACAAAAAGAGCTTCTCTTACTCATTCTGGTCTCAGAAGCCACTGGTCACTATGATATTGCCCTAAAGAAAGCTAAAACTATTGTCACTGATCATTGCTGTTGCACTGCTGTTTGTGCCCTGTTAAACTGGCTGGTTTGTGCTGTTGGGCCTCCTGAAAACTTTTTCGGTGATGCCCTTGGAAAGCACTGCCATGCACTCATCAATAAATCAAATAATAATAAGAGTTGATGAAAGCACAGCCTTTAGTCAGTAAAACACAAATGCCACTTTTTGTATTCGCTCAGTAAAAGCACGGTTGGTTACAAATGGCAGGGACTGCCAGGAGGGCGAGCAACCATCATCTCTCCCCAGTGGGATGTTCCCCAGCTCATGTTGAGACTGATAAATACCTCCCAAATTACTTGACTGCCTGTCAAGTAAGCAAGCTGCAAAATCAGAATTAAGGCAAAGGATAAATGTGATCTTAAGTTTATCAAAGGGTTGTAAAAATTTCAGACCAAGTTTAAAGAGTGCTCCATTTAGGTTAAGACTGCATGGACTTCAGGTCTCATCTCCTTCCTAAAGGATTTGCATAGTTCATTCCCACTGCCATTGGTTTTATTCCCACTTTCCTACCAACAACCTCAGGGGCTGCTCTAATAACTGGGAGTCTCTGACACTCAGCTGAGCACCCACAATTTGAACTAAATACTGAAAGGCAAAAAAAGCAATATTTTCTCACTGTATGAGCTGGCTCATACCAAAGAGCCATGTTCATCATGGACTCATGTTCACCATGGGCTGGGGCACCTTCCACTAGACTAGGTCCTTCAGAGCCCAGTCCAGCCTGGCCTTGGATGCTTCCAGGGATCCAGGGGCAGCCACAACTTCTCTGGACAACCTGTGCCAGGGCATCCCCACCCTCAAAGTCAGGATGCTCTTCCATCCTTACTCATATTCAGGTGTAGAGGATATAACAAGTTGGGTTCTTTTGTGGTACAACCCTGAGAAGGTGGTCCTGCTGTCATTCCCTGCCTTGTTCCCATCATCCCCCCTGCCTTGCTTCCAACATCCCTGCCTTGTTTCCATCATCCCTGGCTGTGTCTCCATCCTGATGTCAAATCTGTCATTCTACAGAGGAGGCGACTCCCACCTGTGTGAACCCACAGGAAACCTCTGCTGAATAGCACACAGATCACCCAGTCTTGTGCAAAGCATTTGTCTGCAAGCTCTCATTTTTTCCCAGCTATCAAATAAAAGACATCTTGTAAAGAGATAATCAAGTAAAACAAATGCCTATCAGATTCCATTGTTTGTGACTTGTACAAGTTTACACAAAGTTGTCAGAAAAGTGGTTCTCTGTTCCTGCATGATATTTCATATTGATGTTCTCACAAAAGACACTTCATTACTGAAAGGACCTCAAAAACCAAAACACAAGAAAGAGTAGACAGTCATTTTTTCATCTGTATTTATGCTACAAAAAAATTTTATGAGATGGTGAACAATGAGTTCTCCTTTGCTCTTTGGATACTGGAGCCACGTCTCTTGGGTACAAAGTCTATTTACTTATAGAACAATGTTAAAAAATGGCACCAGCAGTAATTCACTGAAGAAGATGAAAATGGCAAAGCAGTATGAGTCATCTTATTTAAAGTGGCAAAAGAGAAGAGTTGTATTCTTTGACAATACAAAATTGGACCTAAGCCATGGAATGTGTATGGCCCTTTATTTGAAATTTTCAGTGAAAACTCTGTGACTCCAAAGCAGATTGGACGTTGTCCATAGTTGTCTTCCATTGTCTATGGAAGATGATAAGAAGCAGACAGTAGCTCATTTTAGCCTTTCTGCCAAAATCAATAGTATTTTAGAGAGCTTCAGTGAGAAACAACTCGTCGTGCCAGCAGATGAAGCAGTGTGTGTCAAAGAAATTAAACTCTTCTTTCTAAATGCTTTGGAGTAATTGAAGGGAATGGGAAGGAGATATTCCATGCACTTTGCAGCCCAGAGAGGGATGGAAGTCACCTCTCTCCCGCCTGCTGCTCTGCAAAGATGCCCCCAAGGACAGCAAAGCTTTTGCATGAGTAAAGGCAGAAGAGTGGTATAAAGAGTGAATCTAAATCACATCAGAGGTGCTTGAGTGCTATTTTGAGTGCCTTAGACTGGACAACTGATCACAGATACTCAGCGTGAGCTTGAGCTTAAAGGCAAGAGAAGCCTTCACCCCCACCACAGCCACCCTCGTGTGTGTGTACTCAGAGATGTTTGAAAATTACACTTGTGGGCCCTGGAATCTTAATCATTTCCAGCACGTGTTAGAGTTGTGATTTCTTAGGTATCTGTACACCTTCAGTCTCCTCTTACACCTTCCTCTACCCAGTGCTGCTCCTCTCCACCAGCTGGAATGCAGAAGGAAGCTGGGGGCAGGACCCAGCAGAGAAGCACTGTTACAAACAAAGATCTCTCCTTCAAGAGGTCAGTTCCCTCCTGAAGAAATCACAGCTGCATAAAAATCTGACCTCCCTTAAATTTCCCTGTCTAAGACCATCACACCTTTGAAACAGCTTCTTATTCCTAATAAATAACCCCAGTGCCTAAAGGGGCTGCAAGAAAGCTGGAGAAGGACCTTGGACAAGGGCATGGAGTGACAGGATGTGGGGAATGGCTTCCCACTGACAGAGGGCAATGTTAGATTAGGTATTAGGAAGAAATTCTTCCTAATATGTGAAAAGTGGTGAGGCCCTGGCACAGGTTGCCCAGAGAAGCTGTGAGTGCTCCATCCCTGGAGAGAGTTGGAGAGGACTTGGAGCAACCTGGCCTAGTGGAAGGTGTCCCTGTCCAAACCACTCTATGATTTTATGAAACAAGATGCAGCTATTGAAGGTTCCAGGGCTTGTGACACACAGATTGGCGTGTAGTAACAGTGCATTAGATATTCTATAGGTTGGAGGTTAGAACTGCCTTAGTTGCTAAGACCAGTATTTGCATTTCATGACTGTGAAAGAGCTGTTTTGCCTCAACTGGCCAAAAGAGTTAAATCTAAAAGGTCTTATCAAAGAAAAAGCAAACAATAAAAATGAAATAGGTTCTTATTTTTGGAAAATGGTCCATCACAAGGCAGGATCCTCAGATTTGGTGATTAGCCTCTTTTGCCAGTTTGGCTTCTCTGTCTTGAATGAAGTTGCAAAGTTCAGCCAGTGCTCCAGCCCTTCTGTTCCCCCAGCTAGCTGGTAGTTTCTGCCTGCATGTAGAATCTCTGCTGCTTGTGTCTCGCCATAGAAATATCACTTCTCAAAATTAACTGTTGTATGCAGCTCTCCTACAGCATTCCCTCCTCATTTCATTAACATTCCGAGAGGGGAGTGCCTGCATGGGTGGCCATAGGTCAGGGATCAGAGTAGGAACACCCCTCTCTTTCCCCAGTCTCTGCTTTGCAATGGCTCTGGTTATGAAGCAACCTCGGAGGTGTTACAAGGTCTCCCAGCCCAGTACGTGCAATCACTAAAGGATGCTCTGAAACATGGGACTGTAGGTACCATTATCCCCATCACCTGCTCTTCGAAGGAGAACAGGAAGAATTTACACTCTGAATTTCCCATGATCAGGAGATTTGTCAGAGAAGGGATCCACTGTACATAGTCCGATAAATTTCTCTAAAATCATGTACCTTTTTTCTTTCAGGTTTCTTTGTATCTAGCAATTTATTGACTGATTTATCCTGCCTGTTTGCCTCCAGCTGCTCATCCATTGTGACTCCAGGTAAAACTGCACATGAATGTAGAAACCCAGGGTTGACTAACTCTTCAGCTCTGGGATTGCCATGTCTCAGGAACCAAACACTCTTTAGCCTTTTTTTCTCTTAATTCTTTAGATGAAAACACTTCTAGTGAAGTAAATATTCCTAACTTGAAGTGTAATTTAATTTGTCATTGTATTTGTTCTACATTCGCTAAATAATTTAACTGAGAAGATTTATCTTTGAGTATAAAAAAAGTGAAGATGTTCAAAACCTACTTAGCCTGGGAGTAGTTTTATTTTTTGAGGCATTCATAAATGACAACTAACCTAAAGTATTTAAAAACATTTGTCCATCATAATAATAATAATAAAGCCTAATGTTGTGAGACTTTCAAAAAGGTCATTAGCTTAGAGAATAGCAATGCCACATCTGGTTTGTCCAGTAATTTTGGGGGAAGGGTTTATTATCAACCTGCATAATGTGATTTAAAACATTATTTTCTAACTAATTTTAGTATCCAGTTTCTGGACATTAAATGTTATAATGTAAAAAAGAATGTAATAAAATTCTTTATTCGTCATACAGGATTTTTTTATACAGCTTTTGAATTTACTTCCATACCTTGCATAAGGTGATAAATCAGGAGGTTCCAATAACAGCAGCCATTCAGTCACAAACATTATGGCTTCATGGTTTCAGAATACTAATTTTGGCTACCAGTTTTAAAGTGGCAACTCTCGGGTGATTACTTTCCCAGAGTTTATTTTCCGAGCCCTTTTTCAGACATCACTGAATATAAATATAAGTATGTCAGCAGCTCAGCCTAAATTGTGCTAGAAAACCATTTATCTTTGCTTGTTGAAATAGTTTTTGTAGATACTGATTTAGATTCATTATTTTTTGCACAGATAGATTCCTTTTAATACAGCTACTTCAACAGTAGACAATAAAGAATGTCCTTAATGGGATATTTTTGCATATCATATGTCTCTAGGTCAGTAGTCTATTTAAAGTGGAGCTTCTCAGACTCAGGTGCTATGGCCTATTTTTTCTTTAATGGTGAAAAGAAAGAAATAAAGTGAAGATTTTATTGTCATCATGAGTATCCTGTTGGAGGATGCACACTGCCCATTTAAAGCAGTGGCCAGGCAAACCCAGCAGCTGTATGGAGGAAAGTGTGATATACAGTGCTGGGCTTAGCTAGGTACGTATATGTATTTCTTTACATAGTAAACACAACTATTTCTTCTAAAAATACTATGTGACTTTAAATAGTTAAGGTCATCAAGTGTATTAGCAGCTCTATATAAAATTTCTTTGATGTTGTCTTGCTTATTTTGGGATTAGCTATTCCCTAAGAGTGCTGTAGAGCATGTGTCTGAGGAGCAAAACATGATATTGGATACACTGGTGCTCCAGAATGCATGTTTTTGTGCTATTAACTGTTAGCACTAAATTTTCAGTAGGACTTTTGACCTTCCCTGGGGTTGCCTTAGCGACAAGTAGTGGCCACCACACAGATCTGCTTTGCTAAACTTTGTGTAAGGCAATATAGGGAAATGAAAAGGGACTACGAGCATCAGTCTGTACAGTCCAAGTTTGCTGGCAATAGTGTTCCTGCACCGTGCGCTCTCCTGCACCCCAGAGCAGTATGAATATTCCCACTTCAAGGCAATGGGAATGAAATCAGAGTGAGACTCAACCATCATTCCAGATCCTAATCCTAAAACTTCCTAAGTGTTGTAGAACCTGCTTATGCCATGATAACATATTTCTGCACTTCTGCCATCAATACCACCTTTTCAAATCTTACTTTTTTCTTGCATGAACAGTACATGTTACTGAGGCATTGTTAACATCCTTAACAGAAGTTTAAAAGATGTGCATAGTTTCTAGGCAACCAATTACTATTAACTTTGAGGGGAGTCTTTTCCCTTTTATTCTTATAAAATATCAAAAAATGGCATATTTATCTTAAAATTGAAATAATATCTTCAAGGTAATTAAGTGTAGTTTAAATAAATATTTTTGTTGAAACTGAAACATTTCAAAACAGTGAGTGCTGCTCAAAGGATTGTCTTTACTCCGATGAGGAGCAAAAACAAATTTGAAAGGTATTGAGAACATCAGCAAGTAAGAATTCCTTAAAAAATCATCTGTATCTATTGGAGCAAAAGAAGCAGAAGACCCATTACTGATTCACATAAACACTGTTTGCACACCCTCATCACGTCTTCAGTCAAACTTGGGCAGCTTTCCTTCCATGCCCCTCCCCAGAGGTGTGCAGGGAGTGGTGAAAAGAGCTCCTAAACAATACAATAAGGACAGAATGTTGTCATTGGGATGGATTAAAGGTTTTAACTAAATGAATGCCAATGCTGAAAGGAGTTTCAAACTGTGCATTGTCAAACCCATTTATTTGACAGTGGTTGCCATCCCTGTGGAACAGGCGCGTCCCATCACAGACTGCAAAGACAAATGCAGAGACAGGTTGAAGCACTCACAGGGTGAAATTCAGGGTACTGGGCCACGGGACTTGTTTTCATGGCTGGTTTTGCTACTTCCCTGACAATGTGAATTACCTGGACTTGTATTTCAGAGCAGCACCCAGTGGTAGAATCACAGAATGGTTTGGGTTGGAAGGGACATTGAAGATCATTCAGCGCCAAACCCCTGCCATGGGCAGGGACACCTTCCACCAGCCCAGGTTGCTCCAAGCCCTGTCCAACCTGACCTTGGACACTCCCAGGGATCCAGGGGCAGCCACAGCTTCTCTGCCCAACCTGTGCCAGGGCCTGCCCACCCTCACTGGGAAGGATTTCTCCCTAATATCTCCTTAACATCTAATTTAAATCTATCCAGTGACGGACTTGTTCTTATCCAGAACAACCTGATGTCTTTGAGATTTTTACCATTCGGGTGGAATCAGATATTTCTGCTTAATATTTAGGAATTTAGAGAAAGATCAAACTGCACCACACAAAGCAATATACAAAGTTCATAAATTGCAGTTTCACTCAGCTAATTAAATCTGCATTAATGAAGTAATCAAATGAAGGTCATAATCAAGACTAAATCCATAAATTAATGGGGTTTTTAAAATGTTCATTCATCAGAATAATAAAGAAATTACTACATTAAATTTTTATTTAAATACTAGAAGTATTGTTCATTTTTTAACCTTTTCTTGGCATAATTCAGAGTCATAATTCATAATTTATAGTGGTATCACTTCACTTTTCCACAAAGACTCTTGCTAAAAGTTTCAGAACACAAAATTATGTGTAGATTATGACACTCTTTGTTTGATAGGAAAGAACCCCACAACTTTCAGATTAATTTAGTTCCGCTCAAGCAAAGAGTTGTTGGATTTAAGTGAAGAGGACACTGTCCCTGTTGAAAGTGTGACATGGTAGCAAAAGGATTGAGAAACTCACAGAATGATAAAACAAATGAAGGAAGAAACATCTTGTTATAATCATCTTTGTGACCCACACACCTTTCAAAATGTAGCAGTTTATATTTGACTTAAACTTTGAAAACTGGGGAAAAGATGAGGGGGTGTGTGAGATCAGTACATTTTTGTTCTGTGAGTTCAACCCAATTTTTTGCTTTCTGTATAGTTGTTGGATTTGATTTGGGTTTATTTCACATTCTATTGAGATTAGGCTTAAAAACATCATGTTTCTTTTTCAAAAGGTTGAGAATAGATTTCTGAAAAAAGGAAACATGAAAAGGATGAACTTAGCCTCTTGTTTTCAACTAATTCTTTCTTATACAAAAAAAAAAAGAAAAAGAAAAAGAAAAAAGAAAAACCCTGAAAACCAACTAAACAAAAGAATGTTGAATTAGCTAATGAAGTCCTTTCTTTGCACATTTGGCTTTTTTTAGCAAGTCTTTTTTTTTATTATCTGAAGGTTCCATTCATTTGCTATTAAAATTCTCACAGGCCAAGCAAATCTCATTTGTAAACTATACTTAATCCCATTCATTTCAATTTTTTTAATACATAAGAGAAAAATCTGCAGCATTTAAGGAAACACATTTTCCGCAGCGAGCTGTTCGATGTTTGTATATTGTTGTCAAAATTGCACCAGGCGCTATTGAATGGTATAATTTTTCTTAAACCCTGGAAACGTGGCTCATGGATTGAAAACTCATTGGAATACCGGAAAGAATCATTGCATAGAAATAAGACTGTCAATCCCCTCCACAGCACCAGCTCCCAAATCCGTGTGGGTCGTGTGGATAATAGAAAGATCCTGCTTAAATGCTTAGTGCCGGCAGAAACAAAACGCACCCGGGCTGAGCCATTATTAAGATATAAATAGGCTTGTAAACAATTTAATTGCATAAAAGAGTTGGTTTCCTTGGGACGACAGCAATTTGCATAATGAACAGCAGCAGTGGCCCTTCAATATCCTGACGTCAAGTGAGATTGTCAACTTTTGCAGAGCTGGGCAATGTTTGTTTGCAATTTTTCGTTAAGGGAAGGAGCTCTGAGAAGGGAAAATGTGTGCGTGCGTGTGTGTGTGTGTGTGTCTGTGTGTGTGTATATGTGTTCGTGTGTGTGTGTGTGTGTGTGTTCTAAACCTGCCCAGCTCTGGGAGGTGTCTCCGGTTTAGCACTTGCAAAAGGCACGGGCAGCACCACCTCCTCGAAGAGTTTTAACACGGATTTTAANTATGTGTCTGCGTGTCTGTGTGTCTGTGTGTCTGTGTGTCTGTGTGTCTGTGCCTGTGTCTGTGTCTGTGTCTGTGTGTCTGTGTGTCTGTGTCTGTGTAAGGGGGGGGGATTCTTCCACACCTTCGTTTTTAGGATTTCATCCAACCCTGTCTTCTTTATAAGCACTGGTAACAGCATATGTTTCTTTCAAATAAATCTTAATGGGGATTATTATCTCTCTTATTAAAACTCAGATTTCATAAAGAACCACTCGACCTACCATGTCTATTTTCTTTCAGCCGTGCCTGAAACAACATCTTAGACCTGAAGGTTTTCCTTTTTATGAGCATCATCTCCTGAAGACCCTATTTCATTTACAGCTGTAAATGTTTGTCTTGTTCAGGGGAACTGATGTAATTCCATACTTTAGTTGTCTAACCAGAAGTGTCTAGCACCACTTTGGGTAATCCAAGGGCAATCAAGACATCTGAATGAGTCTTGAAGATACAGAGTCAAAGGACTGGAAGGGACCTCAGGAATTGTCTAGTGTGATCCCGTTGCCCAAAATAAGGTCAGCCATGAACCCAGATCAGGTTTTAAGCTTTATCCAGTCTGATCTTGAAAACCTCAAAGTATGTAGAACCTCAACCTCTCTGGGCAACCTGTAACTCATCATCAGACCTGTCTGCAAAGTTTTCATGTCCCAGATGTTAAAATTTTTCATCATTTTAGTCTAACTTTATAAAATGTTGGAAGTAAATAGGAAAAAATACTTTTAAAACTAAAAACATTAATCAATCTTGATATTAGATTAGTAAAACCACAGTGGTACAAATACGCCAAATATATTAATATAACACATTATAAGTTTAGTTTTCAAATAAGGTTGAAAAATAACCATGGTGTGCTCCTAAATTTTGGAGAGTTTTTGTTTAATTGGTTTGGTTTTAGTGGATTTTTTTTTTTAATCCCAGAATTCAAATTGATTAAAAAATTACTCTGTCAAGTTAGGATGCTTTACAAATAAAAATGTTCCCAAGACTTTGAACCCTTTTTAACCTGTACTTTAGTGCATATCACTGCACAAAAGAGCATACTTTGACTAATCAGAATGCCTTTGGCCTGAGATTCAGGATGCAGCAGTATAATTGTAGAAAATGAAAATACTTATTTTATATATTTTGTCTTTTCTTTGGACACCATGATGAACCCTGGATTCCTATATTTCTATCAAAGTATGTCCGTTGGTTGGCTGGCAGAAAAGGGTTTGGGGGAGGATTAAGGATAAGCCCTTTTCAAATATATCTTTAGAAGCAGCCTTGGGAAACTCATCCATGAAAAAAGACACTCAAGAGTTGTAAGAGACACCAATAATTGTATTCCTTGTAGCAAATACTTTTGGCTACCTCTTTTCCAACAGTTTTCCTTTTGTTCAGAAATATTAACTCTGCTTTGCTCTTTTCTTTGTAAACAGAAAGAGTGACAAAAGGTGCTGTTCTTTTAATGGATCTTAACCTGGAGAATGTTTAACAAACGTGGTAAATACTGAACTGATGTTACCTGGATGTCAAGGGCAGAAATCTTTGCCAGGATATGTAAAATATGGAGCACATCCAATGGTTTTGGGAGTTTTGAGGTCATAAGCAATTGGGAAGGACTTAAGGGTGATGAGTGTATTAGCACAGCAGATTTCAATTTCACTGCAGTCGTGATTTATTTTATTCAATTTCTCAGAAGGAAAAATGCCGTTAAAAGAATGGAACAACACAAACATATTAACTAAACTAATTTTGAATCGCTTTGTAAGGAGATAATATCATTCTGTGAGCAATTTTATCTTCTCAGTTCTCAGTCTTAGTTATGGAATCCACCTTTGGTGTAAGTCGGCTGCTTTATATAAGCAGTAAATTAAGTCAACTTCTTAACAATAATTTCCACTGATAATAAGATACTACATTCTATAGTAAAACTAAAATACCATCCTTGTTAAAAGATACAAGAGATCATTTTGGATAGAAAAAGTGTTTTCAGCCTGGGTAAAGACTAGGAAAGCTGATTTTGTTAAATTTTAAATTATTCCTTTTCTGCTTGCCTCCATTCAAGAAGTGTTTCTGTAATTACCTCCTAGTAACAATTGTTAAATGAAAGGGAATGAAAATGGCTTAACTATATCTTTCATTTTTTATAATAATAAAGATATTTAAGAAGAAAATTTATACATCCTCTTCCTTGGAGAAAAAAAAAAAAAAGAAATGTACCTTATACACGTCTTGCAGCCATAACAACAGGACACCATTATTATCTATGAAGTTACATGAAAGCTCTATGCAGAACAAAATAAAATGAGATTAATGTGACAATTTTCAATGTTTCTATGTGGAATTAAGATTTTTTGAGTAGGTTTTTACAGATACTGAATATGACAACTCAACTTCTCAAAGCCCTCTTGAACACCTTGATAACCCCTTCCCCTCTGTAGGACTGAATAGAGCCCCAATGCAAAGAGAAGTGTAATGGTAGGGTCTAATAATTCATAGAAATAGCTGCTAAATCAATTCCTAAACTTCTGTTGACTTCACTGAGTCAGACCTAATGGGTTCTGAAGGATTTTCTGGAATCTTGTATTGATCTCAAACCCTGGAGTGCCAACCAAATCAAATCTTTTTAGCATTGTCCATGTAGAGGGAAATACTGCTCATGCAGGTACATCCTTCTAACACTGAGCAGAAGCCTAAAAGTGAGTGTAAAAGTATGTTTTGCCACTGCTTAATACCACTTTTTTACTCACTGTACCATGTCAGACATTTTAACATCGATATGAGGTCTGAGTTTCCTTTCCCCCAGCTCTTCTCGGCAGTAAATCATCGAGTCATGTTTGTCTATCACCTTTTCTCAACTTCTCTTCCACCGCATTGCTCTGTACTTGGCAAGAAGATGCACTTTTCACATCTCTTTTTTATTGCCTTAGAAAACCAGCTACGACATTTTCACTGTCAGCTGCTTATTTTGCAGCATTTTCCCCTTTGTAGTGCAGACAGAACACATCAGGTGGGAGATACAATGTGAAAACCCAAGCAATAAAGAGCCAAGACACACCTTCAGAGGCACTGCTTGTGATTTACAACATATAAAAAGAATATAAAAATTCTCTAGAAGGATAAATGGCTGGTTTTTTGTAAGTGCTGTGTGCTGCCCTGAGATTGTTGCACTGTTTGTTTTACATCTTTAAATACTATTGTCCAATTATTAAACTCTGAAATACAGTCCATTAAAAATTAATTTACAAGCCTATAGCAAAGAAATCAAATTATGCAGTTGTTCTGAAGAATAGAGACTCTGATAATAACAAATTAATTAACAGTAAAACAACTTTGTCTGGTTGCTGCTAAAAACTGATTGGCATTTAACTGATGGTCACACAGAAGTTCCTAATCCAAGATTTCCTCATTCAGAAAGTGACAGGCATGAATTCAGACAGACTTTTAACAGAGTAAGGGCAATATGTTATTCTCTGGAAAATAAAACTGACCTCCCTGTCTTTCGTTAGGTCAGAACATCAAGCCAAGTGATTCAAGTGAACCACAGGTTTAGAAGCACCATTCAAAATAGATATCCTTTATTTTATATTTATAGTTATGAAGACTATCTCAAGTGTACGAAGAACATCCTGTGGATCTATTTATGATCTTAGAGAAGAATTCCTAGGAACAGATTAAGTGCACAGCTCTACACAAAGACCACAAGTTGAAGGTTGTAGTTTTAATACTTGTTCTACAGCAATCTGCTCTGATTTATTAATTTGATTAATTTATTAATTTGATACGGTCGATTAATTAATTTGTATTTTGCCAGTATTAGTCATTAGCAAGTCCCTACAGGATTAAAACATCTTTCTATGTAAATGTAACTCAATATTCTTCTTTGTTCTTATACTTTCTTATTTTTTTTTAGTTTTAACAGATGTATTGTTCAGAATGAAAACTTTATGGATTCCCTATTACTTGAAAAATATTCAGGGAATTACTTTATTGNAAAATATTCAGGAATTACTTCTATTGACCAATACATATTTATTTGCTTAAAATGTATTTTGTGCCTGCAAATCTATAGCAAAAAATTCTTTGTACATTATGCAAAAAAATGACAAATAAGTAGTTGCCAACTTAAGCAGGACTGAAGGAAAAGTGGAACAGACAGCAGCTTTCCATGAGAAAAAGTACAGGTTTCAAGATGACAGATCTACAAATACTTTCACTATTTTAAACCTGGAATTTTTTATTATTTTTAATTTTTTTANGCAATCTGCTCTGATTTATTAATTTGATTAATTTATTAATTTGATACGGTCGATTAATTAATTTGTATTTTGCCAGTATTAGTCATTAGCAAGTCCCTACAGGATTAAAACATCTTTCTATGTAAATGTAACTCAATATTCTTCTTTGTTCTTATACTTTCTTATTTTTTTTTAGTTTTAACAGATGTATTGTTCAGAATGAAAACTTTATGGATTCCCTATTACTTGAAAAATATTCAGGAATTACTTCTATTGACCAATACATATTTATTTGCTTAAAATGTATTTTGNTTTCAAAATAACTTTAATCAAATACCCCTAATATCTTTCTGGGAAGTCATGAAGTTAATGGGAGACAGTGGGACAGTGGTAAAAAGTATTCCTTTTCTTCTAGCAGACTCTCTAGAGTTTCTTCTCAGACTCTATCCCTGCTGTGTAGGCAAACCTCACTGAAAAAATAAAATACAAGTGAAAAAATTTTGAGTGAAAAACTGGGCACAAGCAGCAGTGAAGAGCTGCATTATCCAGGAATAAGAAATGGACTTCTGGTCAAAGTCTAAAGTGTGGGTTTTTTCTTTAATCCATGGAAATACGAGATCTTTTGAATTGGAATTAAAACTTGTATTCTCAGCTTGCAATGGTAATACACGCATTAGAACAAGTAAAATATACTAGGATGTTAGACTAAAAAAAATTTATTTATTTAGTCCTATCCCAAAGTATATTACTGTGTATCACTTACCTCTATAAATTCAATTTACTAGTAACCACAGAACTGCATTAACTTTAAAATTACTTTTAAAATTGTACTGGAGAGGCCTTATCATGGAGGATCTTCCTGCTTGGGAGGAAAATTAGGTTTCTGTCAGCGTGCAGACAGACATACCTGCAGAGGATGATCTGCACCAGCTCTTGGGCTGATAAAGGTTTGAGAAATCATGACACTGATAGAAAGTCAACATCATTAGATCACACAACACAGTCAGTTTTTAATGTCCCAGATTAGCCTGCTGTTCATGTTTCATTGGTCTCTTAATCTATAATACAGAATGAAAAAAAAAAAAAATTTTTGAATCTTAATTTCTGCATTTGTAGCGTAAACCCCTGACACTTTTTTCAGATTTCAGTGTGATTTCTTGAAGCCAAACTTATCTAATACTCTATTGCCTTAATAATAATAATTCTAGAAAAACTATGTATTAGTACTTTTTTCTGATAAGTAACATTCACATAAGGTAATCCGAAGGTTCAGCAGCAGTCTTTCAGAACTGCATTTTTATACTGTGAAATTGAGAATATATTGAGAAATATATTGAGAAAGAAGGCCCATTGGATATTTGCTTAAAGGGGTAAATCCTGGAATAGTGTGGGATTCTGCTCATAAGCCAGACTTGGTGCATTCTCAACACTGATGTTTCTTGAGAGGGATAATTGGGGTGAATAATCCTCACAACTACCAACATGATTTGCTTTGTACTTTGCTGAAAGACAAACCAGGAGGGAATTATTGTATCTGCAGTGGGAATGGGGACAACGGCAGCGTCCAGTTCTGAGAAATTCTTCACCTGTTGTTCATACAGACCAGACCATGCTTTGTTTGCAGCAGAAATTCTCACCCTAAGGAAAATAGCTTCTGTTTTTTAAGGTTGCATTAGCAAAACTTCCCCATGAAGTCAAAAAGGGATTGTGATGTTGTAGGTTGTTAGGGACAGAGCCCCATTCCTGCATTTAATATCGAGTGTCCGTCTCAAACCCTGTTACTGACTGGGGACACTGACTCCAGGACAGGCCCCTTTAACAATTATTTTCAAAGCTTCTTTTTTTTATAACATTGTTCTGGCTTAGAAAACAACAATCAGTTCCAATCTCATTGTTTCTGCAGTTATTATTGGACAATCACAAAGCAAATATTAATCATATTAATGACAGTGTACATCACTGAAATGTTACCCTTCAAACCAATAACTCAGATTCAATGGATAGTTTTGGTCCAGGCTTCTGAATTTGAAATGACCTTTCCCTGTCTGAGAAAAATTGACAGTGTCCCATTTAAGTCACAGTTTGTCAGCCTAGATGGTCACAGACAGTCAGTCAATGCAATTTAGACTGGCATCCATGAAGGCAAAAAGAAAAATAAGTCCCCCGGGAGTTCAAACAAAAGCACACAATAAAATCAGGGTAGTGTGGGCTAAGACACAACAGCTTAAAGAGCAGCACACACACAAAATGGAGCTGACTGAAACGAACAGTCATAAGTTTGCTGGTGAAACATTTAAAGTTTTTGAAGAGACAAAGATAAAAAAATTACTCCCACTTTCATTGGAACCCAGTTCACTAAGCCAGAGATGCTGAGTCTGGACCTACACTAAGCCATCTCTGAATACAACCCTTTAACACTATTTAGAAAGGGGAAAACAAAACAAAACAAAACAAAAACAAACACACACACACAAAAAATCCAAAATCCAGAACGAAACTTATGGCAGTTCATATTGGTTCCTGTTTGATTTCCTTTAGATACTTTTGTTGTCACTTCCCCTAACAACTTTGGATTAGGGAATAAGGGAGTTTCAGTACGTGCATTGCTGAGTTTCTGGCAGTGTCAGTGGCAAAACTGTTTCTTAGAAACCACAAGTGAAATGTATCTCTGAATATCTCAGAAGACAATAAACCAAATTTTCACTTAGCCATCCTAAAGTTTGTTTCCAGGATTTGAAGTTATAAGCATAGAATCGTAGAATAGTTTGGGCTGGAAACAACCTTAAAGATGATCCAGTTCCAATCCCCTGCTCTGGGCTGAGACACCTTCTGCCAGAGCAGGTTGTTGTTTTGGGTTTAGGTTTTTGAGTACACTCATTGTTTGGACACAGAGAAATAATGTAAACAGGAGGTATATGGCAGGTCACACTAAGCAGTGAGTTATTTTTTCTGTACAGCTCCCACAGCCTTGTATTTTTCAATAGCTTAAACCTCCTCCAGTGAAGAAGTGCAGCCACTTTTGCAAATTTTCAACAAGACTTGTTCAAACAACCAACCATGAAAAGACAAAGAAATGGAACTTACTTAGGCAAATATTCACATGCACCGTGGTTGACCAAAGGTAGGACCTCAGACAACAAACATTTAATGCTTGCAGATATAGTCTGTTTGAGTGGTGCCTTGAGATAAAAATTATCAGGATTTCGCTCCTCTTGCACACAATCAGGCCATGACCTTACCCCATAAGTACCATGGTTAATATATGAAAACTATGCAAATGTTTCAAGTGTTCAGTCTCTCATAATTTTCAGGGAGTGCAATGATGATGGATATGAACATGAAGATGATTTGGGATAGGAGTGAGGAAAGAGAAAAAATAAAACAATGAATTTTCATTCATATCTTTGCATCACTGTAAGATAAATTTACAAAAATAAAAAAAAAGGAAACTCAGATGTATTTTCATTTCTGACTGCAAAATTTTAAGCCAGTGTGTTTCTAGCCATGAATACAACCCACTAAGTCAGTTTCCACATTTAATGGAGCCACTTCGATCTGAATTTTGCAGAATCTTCATTCTCTGAGGCAGATCTTGAAAACTTCGTCTCAAGTCTTGGGACAATGTGCTGTGTGTTCCTGTAGGAATTCCAGGGAATGGTACATATGTGATGATCCCATGGGAGAAGAGACCACAGAGATATTGTTGCCTCTCTGTCCTATAGACAAGCCGTGTATAAAACTAGGAGGTGGTGAATTGAGGCTCCAGATGTCTCAGCTCCCTTTTATTCCCTGGGGAATTATGAAGGTGGTGGCAAGACCTCAAATGGTTTCCTGTATCCATTGCCACTATAATGCACTTCAAATAAGGGTTTCATTCTGATCTGGCTGAAAGTATCAGGTGGAGATAAAAGTTTATCTGTAACTCTATAGTTTGCTTTAATACATTACACTTTAACAAGTGCTTATTTCATTCATTCATTTTAACAAGTAATGTATAAACTTTCTTTGTCCAGACATCTGTCTCTGTCCAAGTCTGAGTCCTGTCTTAAGGCTATGGTTAGTTTGTGCTATTTTTATTTACCTTTGCATCGCTTTTAGACTGAAAAAAAGGGACATTATTGAGCTCATGGCATGAGTTTTCACATCAAAAACTTGTTCACTGCTGATCTAAACTTATTTATAGATAAAAAAGGAAACCATTTCACCTAACCTGTGAGTGAGAATAGAAGTACCAGGGCATGGAACCCATTGTTCTGACTTTTGAAAGAGAGAAGGAGAGCAAGTGGCCATTTGAAATATCACTATAGCATATTTCTTTCAGACCTGACAGCTTTTTAAGCACTGCGGCTATCCAGCAATGGCACATCAGTGCTCTCACAGGGCTGCTGATGCTCCTCACTTCCCACTTATGCAATACTTGCTGATGACCCCCGGCAATGAGGCTGAGCAGCTCAACCAGACTCTGCCAGGCCCTTATTTCTAGGAAAGAAAACAATGCCTACCCTTGATCCATCTATTTCAATCCTAGCAGCTACCCAGGTGTTCACCTCAGAGTCTGCTGTGTTATACAAACCAAAATATTTCATTGCATCTCTTGGTTGAATTGACACCTTGCTCTTTTGTGCCTGTTCCCAAGAACTTCAGTGATAAGCAAGAGATAAGTTTTGGTTCATTTGGTTTTTTTCCTTTGTCTTGAGACAATGGCATTTTTTTTGTGGAAAAGGGAGACAAGTTCTCATTAGATTTGAAAAAAACCCCACAAACAAAAATAACAACAAAACCACCAAAACAAAAACAAACAAGCAAACAAACAAAAACAATCCCAAAAATACAAACCCTACTCCCTACTATCATTACAGTGGACCCATTAATTGTGGTGTACTGCTTCTTATATTCATAGTGGCTGTTATAATTCTAGGGTTAAAAAAAAAGAATTTGAAACTTCTTTGGAGCAGCTAGTACTTTCTTCTGCTGCTCATTTTGTCTAAAGAAATAATTAATCTGGAAGGTAAAAAGGCTTAACTTTAACTCATTCTGTATCTCTGCAAACTGTGCTTTTCTTAAAGTTTTCAACTATGATGTTCCTTATGTGAATTCCAGCCACCTGTCACACTAGGAGTTGTACAAAACAAATATACAGGATCTTTATTGGTAACAAAGAGCCATCAGGGTTGTAGCAAGATGAAGATGAAACTACACCTATTGGAATAGCTATTAAAGTGAACAGTTTCTTCTTCAAGTTAAGCAAAAATGTCCTTCTGCTTGGTAGGAGGGGATGGGGAGTTCTGAGTCTGCTCCAGTGCAAAGTCCACATAACAGAGGAGATGATGTTCTTATCTGCTCTCCATACTCCTAACGGGTATTTAGGCTAAATGATGTGCTGGTTTTCAGATAATACAATATTCTATTAAATGCTGCAGAACACCTCTTACCTTCCAATAATAAACTCCTAAAGAAAAAGGAGGATTGGATTATAGTTTACGTTAAATTAGATCAAAGGATTTATTCTTCATTTACGCTCTAGTGAGACAGAGAATTTCAGGCCCTATTTTTCATAAAACTTCCACTAAATCAAAAAATTGCAATTCATCATCTCTCACAGAAATATAATTTGCTGCTGACATTTTGGTCTTTGAATTCCTAAACATTTTGTTTCCTACATTCTCCTGTGAAATTCAGTTGCTCTGTAGTTAGAGGATCATTGAGTAAAAAGCCTGTAACTAATCAGAATTTCTGTATGTGGTTGTTCGTAACTTTTGGGGGGATGTGATCATTATAGAAAATTTTAGATTAAGTTCCAGATACTGAATATTCAAATAATCAATGTGTTTTGTTGGAATTTCAATTCATCTAGAAGTACAAGTACTGTTTCCAAAATGTGGATCCAAAATATGAAGACGTTGGAATCTCAATTCAAACCCAAAAACAGACCTCAGTCTGTTTTATAATAATTTACAGAAAAAAAGCAGTTCCTCTGAGAATTCTGACCTAAGTTCTGGAATTTAGGGGTGATCCTCTCTTTAGAACACTCTCACCTTATTGCAGGAGATGGTCTGGGAATCTTTTGGTTTCACAACTGTGAAATCTGAGAGAATAAGAGGGAGGAAGGGGGAATAAAGACTAAAATATGAAATAGTAAAATAAAGTTTGTGTCGTGTTATAAAAAAGGAAAAGACAAATGGCCATAAAAAAAAAAAAAAAAAAGGAGAGGCAATCCACTGGCTGAGTGTTGCAGTGGGGAGAAATTCTCTGTAATCCACACATACAGAGCGTGTGCTCCGCCTTCACCTGGGCACTGAGCCACGTGACAGAGGGCACTGCTGCCTTAAAGGACTGAGGGAAAAAAACCTCCAGGCAAATTTAGTAGGAGATAAGATAAAGAGAGCAGAAGCTTTAATAAGCCTCCAGGCCCCAGGAATACATATCCACGCGCGTGCCCTCTGACCTTGGTTCCATGATTTTATAATAACATCCATCCAATCCCATTCTGCCACCCCCGTCAGTCCTGCCCCGTTCCTCCTCCGGCACACCCCACTGGGAATTGAGTCTGGGGGTTTGGGACCCCTCTTTCAACATCTCCGTCTTCCTCGCAGCACATCAGGTCCTTGAAGGCCTTCCGAAGTCCTAGATTTGGAGGTCCTTCTGTCCATGTTCTTATCTTCTGGTGCAGGCCTCATGGTGTCTTTCTGCAATCCTACCTTGAAATGAAGACTAAACAGCTACTGGAATTTTGAGGGATTGATATAGGATGGAGTTGGTATGTGTAAACATTAAGCTACTGAGCTACATTAAATCTACAACTTCTAAAATCTACAAAATTCAAAAATCAAAAATCAAAAGCCCTGAGGCATCAGCACACAACGCCCAGCAAGGGTTTTCCTCCTCCTGGGATCCTGTCTAAGGAAAAGCCTGTGGGAGTTGGCCCCTTCTGCACCTACCCTGTGATAATGCCTTCATCTGTTCTGAAAATTATTCCCAGAGACCTCCTGGCAGCACGGTTTGTGAGGAGCAACCCTCAGACCGCAGCAAATGGCAGGGAATAAAACCAATGAGGCATTTAAGATACAATAAACCTGACCTTGAGGTATCTGAAAAGTTTCCAGTGCTAATCTCCCAGGTTTGTTGCCCTTCTGACAGGTATCTTTTTGCCTGCCCTCCTTTGGACTGAGCCACGATTATAAACCTCAAAGCAAGAGGACAACCTTATGAGGGCAGAAACCAGCAACAAGGCGCCTGGCCAAGATATCTGCAAAGCCTTGGACAAATACCCAAAGGCAGGAAGCCTTCCAAGGACAATAGGAGTTGATCCCATATCCCGTCTGCAGACATTAACCCATCTCCAGACCTCCAAAGACTATTTGCATTTGACAAGACTTGTGGTTTCTGTGTATTCCCTGCCTTGTACCCAAAAGCTGTCTGGCAAGACCTATTGTCCTCCTCCACCGTATGGCCCATGAATAATGGATGAATGTCTCCTGCTCTGTTTGCCCTTAGTTAACATAATGTATTCTCTGGATTAGTTTAGCCCGTCCATTCTTTAGCATAACCCAACCTTCTAATTACACCAAACCTATATTACACTGTAGTTCTTTTGAATAAATTGTCTTTGTCTTCCCCCTGGGACAGAGACCGTAGATATTGACCATAACACAACCTTGCAGCAGAAGTCTTTAGATATTGCAATCCACAGCAACACAATGCCTAAAATCTCTTTATTAAACTGTTTAATGGAGTTTGGAGGCGTGCAGGTTCTCTAAACTCACTCATTTAATATGACAGAGGGTCTCAGTGACTGAAATTGTGCCGGTTCTCTAAACTCACTCATTTAATATGACAGAGGGTCTCAGTGACTGAAATTGCCACATGTATTTAAATAATTCAGCTGAATAGATTTTAACTAATCATTCTCACAACCAGAGAAACTGGAATGAGTAATGTACTTTAGACAGCCAGTTTAGCAAGGGGGGCAGCTTAGGAAGTCTGAGAAACGTCACTTGAAACTTCAGGTGTTGATGTCTTCTTAGATGCTAGGTAGGATTCTCCTGAGTCATTCTTGTAGCTGAGATTTCTGCACTTCGTCCAAAAGAGCATCTCAGGTACTTGAGTGCCCTGCTCTGTGTGTGCCAGGCCACCGTCAAGATAAGGAAGTTTCTTTATTAGAGCAGATACAGGAATGACCAATGACTTCCAGACCGTGAATTAGGTCGCAGAAAAAGGAAACGTGTCACAGACGTCTCAGAGATGACCTTTAAGTGGGTGGGTTTAATGCAAGGAGTTTAAAATAGTCATTACTAATCAAAAGAAACAAAATGCTGAACAGAAACTACAGTCAGGGCTGCTTTAAAAGTACGGGCACCTTTCAATCTCACGGAGCATCACCTGAAAAGTCTCTCTGCTCCCTTAAGCATGGCCAGAACGAAGAAATGTAAACCAGTGCAACAAACACAGCTCATCACACCCTTGAGAGTAATTAAACTTCAGTGCCTTTTCAGATTGGAGGTCCAGGATCTGAGCCACTAGGAGCATCCCTTAGGAGCAAGACAGTGCTCAAGATGAAGGAAAATCAACATATCAACAGCGGCAATTAACAAGGTAACTCATTAAGAGATATTCTTAACTGGATCCCAAAGGAAACTACAGTGACTTGCAGTGAATAACTGTTTTTGAATCCCCTGAATCAAAATCTTTACATCTACTGAGCTGCTTTATTTCTAATGAAACACAATTAATTGGAACAAGGTGTTTTTGAGGATCTTGATTTCATGTAAGAGAAAAGTTCTTCATCATAAAATTGGTCAAACACAAGAAGAGGGGACATGCAACGGGGATGAAACTCTACTCTTGTAGCTTTTCAGAACTTGTCTAGGCAAAACTCTGAACAACTTCATGTTCACACATGTATATCATATCTGTGCATTTATGTATAAACATAATAATATAGGAAAATAAATATAAACATATAAAATTTCAAGAACACTTTGAAACTTTCTTACTTCATAGATGGCTGCTACAAAGGATAAAACGCACCAGCCTTAGAAAGGAATGACACTATAAATTTTTATTAGATGGATCAGAAATGTTTTCATGCTGTGGGCAGTGTCGGTTTATAAGAAGTACAGATTACTATCTGCTATAACAAGGAGCATTAGCTATGATTAATGAGCTGACTTTGAAAGTCAGACCATCTCCACAACATAATCTTTTCTCCTCTAAGGCAGTTTTTAAAGAAACTTTTAAATATTTAAGTAGTTCAGCAGCCCTCTGAAGCCGGTGCTGTCAGAATGTCTCCAGCAATTGCTTTCTAGACTTAAATTGAAAAACTAAGATCTACTTGCCCAGTTACATTATGTGAACAGAAATGTCATATGTATGTTAATGCAATTGCATATTGGAAAAACTCGGGTTTGGTAAAAGCAGTCATGATTTTGTTAGCTATATTTGAGCTGCTCTAAGGAAATTTAGGCCTGTTATACACTTTGTCTTTTTTTTTTTTCCTGGTAAAAAAGGGAAAGTGTCATTGATTCCTTTAAAACAGGATTACTGACCTGGTGATTAGGGCAGAGTCCAAAGGTCAAACAAGCCTGGGAGGAACTGGACGGCTCATGAATGCAGAAAAAGTTGCTGCCCTCCCAGAGAAGGTTAAAATGTCACGTTTCTTACGTACCAGCTGGGACCACAAGGTTAGCTGAGCTCATGCAGCTAAATTCCAAAATGGACTGGTGAGAAGGGGTCAATCACGTTGTCGGGGTAGGGCTTGTAATGTCATTCTCAAATATGACTTTTGACACTTTGATGCAGCTCCTCAGAACTGTTCAAGCATCTAATTCTCCCTCAGACACATGAACTGAATGGCCATTGTGTTAAACACTCGCTGGTTTATAGCACTTTGCATTAAACTGTCACTGGATAAAATACAGGACCTGTTCCCCTAACAGTGATGAGAACAAATTGTCTTCACCTCTGGAGCAAACATGCAAGCAAATACACTTCAGAGTCCTCTCTTAGTGCAAGATAAGAATTAAAGACATAGATACTGTACTGTCAGTGAATATTCTAATGTTTTAATTATTATATAAAAATATAGGCAGATATACACAGATATGAAAGCTAATTTTTAGCTGCATTGTAGAAAAAGGAGATACCTATTACCTTTGTAGATATGTGTTACTCCTGTTGTAATAACTTGGATTAACATTTTTTTCAGGGGATCCAGTGAAAACTGATCCCCGTTCTGTCCTGACAGCAAACTGACTGTTTTATGAGCTCATCTACTTTGTATTTTCTCACCTCTTGGTTGTCTGGAAATCCTAAAGGGGTGGAGTGGAATCACTGACATACAGGGAGGGTAATGTATTTCAGCATCCTGATGATCTCAATTCTGCAATTTGGATCTTCTCAGGTCATCACAAATGTCTGAGTTACCATCTTCTTAGCAACTCAACCAGCAAATACCTTGTGAGTGCAGAGCTACAGGAGCCATAACATACCAGAACCATAACAACATTATCCCGCTCCAGGACCATCCGAGCAATATCTTGTCAAATTATCATCCCTAAATTGTATAAATTATGTGCCTGCTCACACAGAAAAATCATCACCCTGATTAAGTTAATTAATAAGTTAGATATTTAGGGCATGACCTCCCAAATCATCCATATTTACGAAATATTTGGGTTCATGCTTTACATCTGAAAATGTATTGAATTTTTACTGAGTGCTATTAAAAAACTATTGCTGGTCAGTCTCAGAGAGGCATTTCACAGCAAAGCCAAGAAACACAGTAGTATTGAGAATTAATAGTTAAGAATTTGGGCTGTATCATAATTTCAATATGGAAAATGTTTCATGAGATGCATTTTGTGAGTTTTCTGAAGTGCTCTGGGACCTTTGCAAATGAAAGGTGCCAAAGAAATGGGAGTGATAAAATAGTTACCATTTTATGGTTTCTCACATTTATTTAGTCAGCTTTGCCAGCCCCGACTGAAATATCCAGACCAGACTAGCTATTTGATTTTGCAAAGGGGATTTAAACATAAGAAAAGACTATCAAGCCTTATTGATATTTCACATTTCTCACAGGAGCAGGAAAACAAGGGTGGCTGCAACTGAAAACGTGCAAATCCCTGTGTTTTATATCCTCAAACTTTTATTTCATTTTTAAATGAAAACCAACACTGATAGCAAAACGCAATACCCTCCATGACTGGTGTTGTCCATAAAGCCTATGGGATTTACATTGCCATGCACAGGAGGCTATTTACATGTTAAAAAGCCATTTATGATCCTAATAAAAGTGTACAGAATTTATTTTACCATGTGTGAGAAGCCATTTATGATGTTAAGAGTCAATTTACAGTGTTAACAATTGTGTTAGCAGTAAAAATGCAAAGTGGATATATAACACGGATTTTTTTTTCCCCTTATATTGTTGATATTTCCCTGGTAGTGATCCATGTCTCAACCTCACAGGTTTTCTGGTTTATGTTTTAAATGAGACAGATGAGGCATAAATTTTTGTTTTCCCTAAGTAAGTTAATCTGAGAGAAAACTATTTATACAGATGTATTCTGGATACCTCACAGAGTGTAACAAGGCAGAGATTTCTGTCTCTTTTAGGCAACTCCTGGATATATCAATTTACAAGGGCAAATTCCCAGTCTTCCCATTTTCCTTCTCCTCTTGGACATTCAGTAGTCTTGATCAACAGAAATCTTTGAGTACTTGTACCAATATTAATTCCTTTTTTTTTTAATTATTATTTCCTGGGGAAGACAAAATACCAAAAACTTCTAGAGTAAATTTTGCTGCCACTTTAATTAGTATGCTGGATAAAGAAAAGTGACATTTCTTAAATACACCTAAAATACTCCGAAGATAGTGTTTAACCAAAAAGCTTTACTTACCTAGGGCCGGCTCACCCTGTCAATTACCCAGAAGTGCTTTGCAATCACAGCAATAATTTCACATAATTGAGATGTCGTGTATTGGTTCTTGCTGTGGCACCAGTCACAACTCACCTTCTGTTAGCTCAGTCTGAGCCACCGGAGGGAGAAGGATTCTGCTCTCGAGGCTGAGCAGCCCCAACACCCTCAGCCTGTCTGCACAGCAGATGTGTCACAGCCCTCTGGGCTTTTTTGTGGTCCTGCTCTAAAAGGTTTTTTATTGCTTGTATAATGAAAATATCAACAGTCCAAGAATTGTCATTAATCTAGATCAAATTATAACAGAAAAAGAAAATATAGCAATGCAGGGAGAGTGTGTATTAAGAGAAAAAGTCACAGCAGTAGCAGCAACACAAAGTCAGAACACACATATGTAGTTTCTACTCCAACTTTTGGGGTTTTTCCCACCTTGCTGCTGCTCCTCTGGATCCCAGCACTGGTGGTTTCACTCTGGTGTTGGTGATGGAGCTGTGTTATATTGAGGCAGCATTTCTGCAGACCTTCAGCAGGAGGAATGATGGTTCTTGTGGAGTTTCTTCTCCTCCTCCCAGGATCCACGTGGGATCATCTTTTTCAGCTTTCTAACAAGCATTCACACCCCTTCCTTTCTTCACTGTCCTCCAGTCCCACGTTACATCCAGACTTACAATACGTAAAATATCCATGACATGTATCAGACACCACTTCTTTTTTTTCACACTGTTGTCCCTAAACCCACTGTTGTCCACTCCCAGGTCTGCAGTTCTTTAACAGACCACCGAAAAGCTGCTTATAGCCACAGGATCAACAGTGCCAGCCTTAACACCCCATGGCTCCCCTTCTCTGCTCTCTGCTCTCATCCCAGGCCTGAGTTTTTCAACACTATTGTCACTGTGCTAGAGCTGTAAGAACCTCTTCCTACCTACGGCCACTCTTTTTTATTGCTGCGTGTGTAAAACTGTGGTTGTACCTCGCAGAGATAAACAAAAGCAGGACAACTTAGATACAGGCACCTGGTCAATTAGAGAGATTGTTGTCACAGCTAAACCGAGTGAAAAGAAAAGTTGTTGGCAGGTCAGGAAATGTTCAGACAGAGCAAGTTTGACAAGCACCAGTTCACATTTACTGAGCTTATGGCAATGGCAATACAGTTGCAAACAGAATTATTGTTCATCAATTACACTCAAGAACAATGATGTGACTGAAACATGGTTATTGATAGAACTATTGAAATCAGTCTTTTTTAATTTGAGCATTACTGATTTGTTTGCAGTTTTTTTAGATTTCCAGAGAATATTGTAGTATTGTTTAGTGTTCATACCTGGAAAGGGAGTAGCACTTGTTTATAATTCGTATTTCTTATTTTGCTAAATGAGTTATTTCAATTAAAGAACACCAGTAATTTTCTGATTCCTGACATGAAGGGCAAGTCTGTAATTTTCAGTACACTGAGCTGTGAGTAGAAATATATGTTTGCACCTACTCTGAAATACAGCTCTTCAGATTTTCCTCTTGGTTAAATGTTCTTCACTCTCCCTTTTATAACCAACTTTCCAAAGTCTGTGAAGGAGAAAGAACAGCAGTTTCTTTAATGACTGCATTTAAAGGCTCTAAGAATTAATTAAGATTTTAAAAGTCCACCATGAGGCCTGAAAAGCTATAAAAAGTAAGGATTTTTGGATTTAATCGAAACAGAAGCCCAAATGTAGTGTAGCTCAATAGGTAATATATTATATTCAATTAAACGCATTAAATTTTTAAAAACATTGAGATTTTTTTCTGTCATGAGAACATCAGCAATTAAAGTCTGCTGGATGTACTTGAAGCAGACTACATATTCATGAATTTGTTATCAGGACCAACTCACAAGTGCAGCAAGCCAGGGAAAACAGGAACTAAACATTATGAACTACACACGTGGATGGAAGAGTCTGATTTTTGTATCCCACATTAAGTTGTGAAAAACAAAAGTTGTGAAATATTTTGAATTAAACGGATAAAAAGTAATGTCTAAATACCTGAACTTATCTGCTGGGTTTTCAAGTACAGGTAGGGAGAAGTCAATTCTGAGATGAATAATCAGTACTCTTTCCACGTCCTCCCGTTTCTAGTTTTACAATGTGTGTCAAATCCCATCCTGTTTAATTCCTCCGAAAGCAGCAGGCCAAAAGTTGAGGGAAAAAAAAGCACATGACAGCAGAGAACCTCAAAGAAAATATCCTTCTGGTTATGATGGCAGCATGACTGGGATTTGGAAATGTGTTGCCAAAATAAAGCTAGAAGTCATGGCACCTGATCCGATTTGTGGCATTTATTATTGATTTTAGCAGAATAAAATAATGGTACTGAAATGCAACTTCTACTTATTTCTTCAATTAAACATCAAAATCACTGACATCTTGAAGTTACAATGAAAAGTGACAAATGATTTTTGGAAAGTACATTTCTGGTTATGTCATGAAAGTCACCTGTAGAGAGCTGCGTTTCTACATGTCTGTACTAGAAAATAGTCAGAAACTCGGTAAACACAGCACCAAGCCCAGGCAGTAAGTTCTGCCTCTGATAAGAGTTAGGAGTGCAATATAAGAATGCTGATGTGCCAAAAAATTGCTTGGAAGATAGCAAATCTATCCAGCTCTGAGAAGGATGGAGAAGATACTTAAAAGCCCATGACTGACAGAATACCTGATTATGGTCAGGAAACTGAGAAGGGCACATGTTTCTCCCTGGGGTCTGCTTGGTATGAGCACCACTCATTTCTTATTTATTTCCCCCAAACGGGGTGGTAACGGTGCAAACCATCCCCTGGTTTGCACTGCCCTCTGAGACCTGCCTGGCATTTGTGGGGTTGCACCACCAGCACTGAAACCACCCCAGTGACAGATGACAAGGGCTGAGCACTTGTCAGTGATTGCAAGGATGTCACAAGGCCCTCCTTCACTGATGAGTGCAAACACAGTGGATGGACCACGAAATGCATGGCGAGCACTGCAGGACGCAATGGATTCTTCAAATGTTAATAACAAGGTGTAGAAATTGCCAAGACAACCTGTAGAATTTGATCCGGATAATTTCCTCTTCATACAAGTCCCATGGGGAGAGGCTGAGGGAGCTGGGGGTGTTTAGTCTGGAGAAGAGGAGGCTCAGAGGTGACCTCATCACTCTCTAGAACTACCTGAAGGGAGGTCATAGCCAGGTGGGGTTGGTCTCTTCTCCCAGGCACTCAGCAATAGGACAAGGGGGCACGGGCTTCAACTCTGCCAGGGGAAATTTAAGTTGAATATTAGAAAAAAATTCTTTGCAGAGAGAGTGATCAGGCATTGGAATGGCCTGCCCAGAGAGGTGGGGGATTCACCATCCCTGGAGGTTTTTAAACTGAGATTGGACATGGCACTGAGTGCCATGATCTAGTAAACTGACTGGAGTGGACCAAGGGTTGGACTTGATGATCTCTGAGGTCTTTTCCAACCCAATCAATTCTATGATTCTATGATAGCTTCAAGAAATTAATAACTCTGGGGGTTTCCTGCCAGAAACATTTCCATTTTATATCTATAGCCTTCATATGGACAAAGCCATTTCTAGCTTTAGACAGCAGAGGTGGGGACCTCTAATCACTGACCATCAGAAACAAAAATGTGCCCACAGCCTCCTGCTTTTCCTTCTCTGCTCTATGGGATAACCCAGAGTGTTATCCCACATGTTCACCTCCCACAGAGCACAACATAAAGGTTACTCTGAAGTAGAAATTCAGACTCTTCTTTTTTTTTTCTATAAAAATAAAATATTTCCCACAGAGCAATTAAACCTCTGTCATCCCTTTAAGACTGTGACAATTTTTTCCTCTAATCTGATAATGTAATTACTCTTTTTTCATTTCTTGATCCTTTGGGTTTGATTCTGGTTATGATTATGCTAGTTACACTTGAAATGTCATAGGGGATTCAAAGTTCCAGAGAGAAATATTCACTTGCTTTCAAAGAAGCAAATGTAGCATAATCAGTCATGTCTCTCAAAGCCATTTTCTGAATTTGTAGAAGGCATCAAAAGTAATTCCAATTATGTTAGTAGGGTCATATCACCATCGCTACAAATTAATGAAGCTTCACTGAAGAACTGTATCAGTTTACATCACTGTGGGCTTGCAGAGCCTCTCAGACTTTATTGTGATGGAGGTCACACATGAAAGTTAGAGGAAGATAAAGAGGAGAGAAAGATTAATTCAGACTTATGTGCTGTGAGCCCATATTAATTTTCCTCTGCTATGTTTTGGCAAGTAAAATGTCACTGCATTTGAAGTCTCAGTCCCAGATGCTTCCTGAAAAACTTGGAAAACAATCCATCAAAGAAAGTTCCAGACATTTAGTGATATCTGCCTCTTTTTCTCTCTTTTTTTTTTTTCCTGATCGCTAAATTTTATTCTCTCAAATGTTTCTGTACAAACATGAGACTCACACTTGAACATCTCAGTTATTCTGCTGCTTCTCCCTCTCTTGAGATCATAATTGTCTCTGATTTCATCCCTGTAAGTGAGGTGTCCCAAGCCTCAGTAGGACTTCAGCTGAAGGAGAAGCAGCAGGAATGCAGAGCTGCCAAATCACACGTAAGTCTCTTTTTTAAACTAATGTTTGGGATGGGTGATGAGCTCCCTGTGGGACACTATATATGCTTAAAGCCACAAGAGGTATCAAAATAATCATAAAACCTGTGTAAGGGCTTTAAAATATTTTTTTAATGTGAAGAACTCAAATTGTTTTAAAAACTCTGGAGTTTGTCATATTAAATTTTGTTACTGTACATTCCTATGCTTCAAAAGGTGGCAATCAGAATGCTCCCATGTGCTTTTAAGCTTTGTTATGCAGCTTCCCCCCCCCATGAGGAATCTCCCTACACGCTCCTTCATTCTGAAAATATACACATGAAGTGCTAAGAATGGAAATCTGTGGCGTTGAGATTTCCCGAAGAACAAAAACACATTTTTTTATTTCAGTTCCTTTCTATTTTTTTTTTCCCATTTTCTTTATCCCATCTTGCCTCACCTGAATTTATTTTCCCACAGTGAGTCCCAGTTCAGTGCCTGAGTGCCAGTGCAGAGGGCTATTTGTTTATTTAACCTTCATCTCTCACTGCAGAGCATTGTGAAAAAAAACCCCATGGGCAGCAACTCTTAGTGTGGTATTGTTGTGTCACACCTTAGGGGCCACAGAAACATTGGGCTGTTCTCTATGGAGTCTCAAAATTGTCACTTATGGAGTAACATCAAAGGCAAACGAAGCATTACAGTTACAATTTCCAAGTAATGAAGCGTGGCAGGGAAGTGAGATTCCAGTGGATCATGTCATGTTCAAGAAAACCTGTTGCATATTAGCACAAGGAGTGGAATAATTAGGGGGAGAGGTCAGACAATAAGGAAAAGGAGACAAAAGTGCGTTTAAGCCATCGTTGTGTCTGCTCCCCCTCTTGCTCTTCCCAGGAACACAAAGGGGGTGACCAGACAGAGCAGTGCATTGCATTTGAGGAGCACGAACTCACTTCTTGGCTTCATCCCAGACTCTCTGTATGACTCTGGGAAAGCCTCGAAATCTATTACATGTGCCATTCTCAGGCTATCAAAGCTGTGAGAGTATTTCCCTGTCTCACTGGGATAAAACCCATTAACTACGCTCATTAAAAACGCTCAGCTCTTACAATTAAGGGCATTGTACACAGTGGGCACAAAGACCAGGGGTTTTGAAGCAGATATACAAAGATCTTTAGGTGTTTAAAAAATGTTGAGAAATTTAATTGAAACCTGGGAATTGAGAGCTTTCGAAAATCCTGGTATATAGAAGTCCCTAATTCTGCCTTTACAGCTTCATAAAACATAGCCAGGGTAGGAATCAAGGCACGGAATTTGCTATGACAAGCTTGCTAGGAGTCTGTGCCCTGGTAGGCAACGGGAAAGTAGGAATCTCTATTTCTTCGAGCTCTTGTTTTCTTCTACTGATTTAAAAAAAAAATATCTCTTACACACTTATGAGTGGCACTGAAAAATTTTGAATTAAAACTTTTATTGGAAAATAAGATTTGAGGTTTGAGGTCCAGTTTCAGTGACAGACCTACCTTTTGCAAGACCCAAAGGGAGGTCACACCAAACCTAAATGCTGTTGGAATAATCTGGTCTATTCCTTACAGATTTAATCTATTTTCCAATTGGGGGCCATTATGTTTCATTTTATTTAGACCATAAAGTCAGCATTAACTTATTTAAAGTACCAAAGTACAAAATTCTGAAAAAAATAAGTATTATGATTAATTTTTAGTCGAAGCTATGAGATTCACAGAGTCTTTGAGAATGACCACGGGGAATGACAAATAATACTGACCAGAAAAATCACAGCCATGGATTTATTGTCATTGCTTTTTTATAATGGATCACATAATCGTTGCTTTATTATAATGGACCATATAATGTACTTCTAAAGTGTATATATGTTTGGATTAAATAAGTATATTGCATTCTGTGTTTAGAAGTCTTATTATAATGGATATTTTGTACCCTCATTGATTCGTTGCTTCATCCATCCATTTCTATGGCATCAAAGTCACCACCACCACCATGGCTCGGCTTCGC
>VWZG01002804.1:0-11779 GCA_013396735.1 Grallaria varia
CTTACTCTAAACTAAGACATCTTACAAAAAGTAACTAAAAATTCAGCTGTATCAAGCCAACAGCTTGAAAAACACATGCAAGACATGAGTAAGAAATTGTGGAATGCTGCTCCTCGGAGCTGAGGAGCACAGTCAAGTGCAGACAACCTGAATGTGCATTCAGGAGGGCAGTCATACCTATGTCAGGGAAAATAAGAGTCCTATAAATCATTCACCAGCAGCTGTATGCCCAGCCAGCGAGCACATCTCACACCTCTCCTTCCTCTCACCAGAGGGAGCTGATTCGCAGCTCCGGGACCATCTGTGCAGCCAAAGTGAGGTGCTAAGATGCTTTCAGGGCTCATATGCAGTAAAAGGGGAAAATACTCCCCTGACGCTGTTCAGGCACCTCACTTAGCAAGCCAGCCCCCCAGACTCCTGCAGCGTTGGTACACCCAAGGCTAGGCTTTTACCGGGTATGCCTTTTCATTTTAGGCTTCAGGAGATTTCACCCACACCAACCCTTGTAAAGCCTTTGGTTCTTTGGTACCATGAGTTTATGTCCGGACAATAACTACACATTTTTCTCTAAGAGAATTCTTTTGACTTGGTGAGAATATAGGAGTTTTGGCAACAAGGGTTTTACAGAGAGAAACATGCAACTCCACAAAAACTTTACAACAGATTGCCAGGACTAACCAGCATTACTGTAGTGAGGAACTTTTGTTACACCCAGAAAAAACACAAACTCCATGCAACTTCAGTTAGGTACAGAAAGTAAGTGTTTAGGTTACCCACAAGGGAAGAAAATAATACAGGAAGAGAGATTAGGAGAAGAAAGGATAAAGAAAGAAGAGGAGGGGAAAATTATAGTTACCATTTAGAAGGTCACATGTTGATGGCTTCGAGTAGAACAGGCCAGGGCAAAATTTGTATTTGATTTCCTGGTAAGCTAGGAATAACATTGGATAACACTGCAATAACTAAGTAATGTATTATTATTTACTTACAGCTACAGAAATGCAATCCCAACTGTATTAACTGAAAAAGTATTTCTGTTGTTATAATTAATTAATCTGCCAGTCTACAGCATATTCAGTCCTAATTTCATGGTCTCTGTTCAGTGTTCCCCCACCATGAAAAGATCACACTGTCATGTTTATTTATATTTAGTCTTCTAAAAAAACCCAACCTGAAACATACCACAAAGCAAAATCTTGCTAAGATAGTGCTAAATTTCTGGGAAACCTTTTATCGTATATGAGAAAAAGAGTGGGGAAGAACAAATGAGGAATTCTAGTAGCCAGAATGTACTGGGTTTTGACTCCTCAGAGCAACAAACCAAAAAATTCATAGATTGAATAAATACTTCAGAAGTTTCTGATAGCAAAGATAATGTATTGAAACATAAAATACAAACGTAAGTTTTAAGCTGCATTTTAAATTCTCAAGTACTTCTTTTAAACACACATGGCAAGAATAGAGGTGGTAGGGTTGTGATTGATTCATTTATTTTTCCTCTAGGATGGTCTTTGCATTCAAAAGTCTTGCTGCAGGGCAAGGAACCAAACTGACACTGGATGACTATCCATTGCCAATGTGACAGGGCAGAGATATTCCAAATTACAAAGATCATTATGTGCTGGATGCTGATTACTTGCCTGCTGAGCCTGATGTCACTTATCTGTTGCATTATGTACTCCGATCAGGAAAAGCGTTGGCAATTTGTTGAATTACTTTACATTGAGAAACTGTCAAGACTGTTATTCAGAACTATAAATTCTGCTTGCTTCTCACTATTATTTCCGTTCCCCTCTCAAGAACAATGACTAACACACAAGGGTCATAAATGCAGTAAGCAAGAGTCAGATTTATTTCTTGTTGGAAAACATCTTGCAGAAAATGGACATGTGAGCGACCTCAGTGCTTTAGATGCAGTTATGCTGCCAGGCCTTTAAGACTGCAGTGAGAAGCTGCTTGTAAGAAGCCTCTGTGGAGATCAACAGGGACAAGAATGTAAACTTACAGAAACTGCAGCAGAAGAACTGAAAAACATCAGCCACAGAGAGAAGTCACAAGGACTTTATTTTACACCAATAGAGTTGTGTGTTATTCGTATTAACCAGTCACAGGGTGGTTTGCAGTGTGTGTGCTATCTGGGTTATTTAAGGGGTGTTTTCACAACAATAAACGGCATTGCCTTGATTATATTGGTCAGTTCGTGGTGTCCATAAGTTTTCCCTCGCAATAATTTCTTTTTTGTAATTATTTTTAAAAAGGCAAACTCTGAATGCCAGAGACCATTTCCCCTGCATTTTCCCCTGGCCTAATCTTTTATTTTTTTTAAATTTCAAATAAAATCTTCAGTTAATGTTTCAGAGTAGGCACTATCTCTCATTTCTCTCCAGGCTCCTTGTCACATAGATGGCAGCTGATTTTCTTTGGTACAAACTCAACTTTGACTACTCAACCTGACATGCTGCAGCCACTCTGCCTCCTCTATTAAATCCTATGGGTGCAGGGCAGGGGAAGGTCACTGGGAAAAGAGGTGTAGGAAAATACTGGGATGACATTTCCAATGCTCTCCTGCTAACACTCCCTTGGAGCAGTGCTAAATGCCTTTCCTGAAAAGAACAACTTGTAATAACTACAAAACAAGATGCCTTGAGACAGTCTCCAGAGTAGTAATTGAAATATTACATAAAATAACTTTTGCAATTGGATACAAACATATCCTTAACATCTAATTCCGTAACAGTGATGATAAATCAGTAACAGAGAAGCCAGGCATGAACATAGGAATATCCAAAAAAAATGAAAAACAAATCAGCTTATCAGCAAGAAATATCCAGCCCACATTTAGTTTCTTGGAAATCTCTAATTCCATAATGAAAGTTGGAAAAATACAGTTCATTTCATCTTCTCGTGGCATGAAAATGAACTTAAAGATGATATTAATCTCTCCATAAGTAGCTGAATGACCTCAAATGCTCATTATGACTTGATAGACAAACAGTGTCAACAATATCATGTAAAGATTCTGTTATTTCCTGTATTTATCTGAAACCTTAAGAGCTATTTAAAGAGGAATCCTAGTGTAGCTAAATTCCCTGTTACAATTCACTAAGAAATCTACAGATAGCAAGCATCTATTGATTTAAAAAAACAAAACCACTTTTCATTGATTCCTGTACCAACAATAGCGTGGCAGCAGGACCGGGGCAGTGACTGTCCCCTGTGCTGGGCTGAGACCACAGAGTTCAGTTTTGGGCTTCTCACTGCAAGAAAAGCATTGAGGGGCTGGCCCATGTCCAGAAAAGGGCAAGGAAAGCCAGGGAAGGGTCTGGAGCACCAGCCTGAGGAGGGGCGACTGGGGGAGCTGGGGGGGCTGAGCCCAAAAAAGAGGAGACTCGAGGGGACCTTCTCACTCTGTAACTCCCTGACAGGAGGGGGAGCCGGGTGGGGTTGGTCTCTTCTCCCAGGTAACAAGCAACAGGACAAGAGGAAACAGCCTCAAGTTGTGCCAAGGGAGGTTTAGGTTGAATATTTGGGACAATTTCTTAGCTGAAAGGGTTGTATTGGAGCAGGCTGTCCAGGGCAGTGGCAGAGTCACCATCCCCAGCAGTACATAAAAGACATACAGATGTGGCACGTGGGGACATGGCCCAGAGTTGGGCTTGGCAGTGCTGGGTTAATGGTTGGACTCAAACATCTTTTCCAACCTTAATGATTCTATGATTCTGTATCCCCTTTACATCATTGCGAGGCCACAGTGATTGTACAGACAGGGACTGAATACTGAAACATCAGAGAGCAATAATAATAGAAATGACAAAGTAGTTACTGCCTATACTGAAGTAATCGATTTTGAAGCTCATTCAAAATTTTTTAATAAATTTATAGTGAATGGATTTTATTATATACAAGCATTTCAAAAATTACCTAATATGGAGAAAGCAAATTCCTCTTCAGTGAGATAAGTGTTAAATGATAAACTGCTCCAGTGCTGACACAACACATAAATATGCAGTATCCATAAATTTGAGAAGAGCTAATGTAAAAGCTGAGAATAAAAACTTCAGGAGTAGTCCTTTTACTTCTCCAATGATTAATATTGCCATGTATTACATGAACATAAACATGTCTGTCTCTGCAGTAACAGAACATAATGCAGACGGTAATTCTACTTGTAGCATTCGGGCTGCTAAATTTTCACTGAAATGAACAGGAATACTTACATGAAAGACTTACATAAATGTTAGCATCGGTATTTTTTCTCTAACTGTTCAAATGGATCTTTGGGAAGGGGTGACTGAAGTCGATACTACTAATAATTGTTCTTCACCTTCTCTGCAGCTACCAAACCAGTTAATTATCAAGAGTTCCTCATGAATATTAATACTCAGTTATGGAACACTGTTACCAACCTATTAACCATAGAAAAGAAAATATTTAACTTGTTCAGAAAATTCTAGGCTGGTATTAATTACTTTCTTCCCCCCTCCTTTCTAATGCTGTCATTCCCCTAATTGCCTGAACAAGATCCTCCACTGTAACTAAAAAGAAAACAGAGAAGGGGAGAGAAATAAATGAAGTGATCCCAGTTTTGCCTTCTGATCCCGAGTTACACTGGAGTGAGTTCACTGGAGGGCCATTGTGATGGTCAGGGAGACAATGACCTGCCTGGTAGTAGGATGCAAAGACAACTAAGATGAACCCTTCTTGGATGTGCAGAACAAACAAAAGAACAGGAGGTGCAAAGCAACAGACACAAGTTGGAACACTGGAATTCCTTTTTTCCTTTTTTTTTTTTTTTAATTAAAAACAGTGGTCAAATACTGGAACAGTCACACAGAGGGGTTATGAAACATCCACTCTTGAAGGTGTTCAAAACTGAGCTGAATTTTTTTTCTGAGTAGCCTGATCTGATTAGATCTGCTTTGAACAAAGGGTTAGAACAGATGGGGAACTCTGGAGGTCCTTTCTATCTTAAAATATGTTACAAATCTAAACTTCTGTATAAAGATTCTTATCTTGTAATTGATTCTACACACACTGGAACTCTTCACAGAATCCCAGCCCGTAAGTATCACTTCTGGCTGCTTTCCTCAAGTACCTTGTGATATCAGACTCTGCATTTTATCCACCCCTGAGGGGAGAACAGTCAGCTGGAACACAGACATTAAACTCTCCCAAGGACTCCCAGGTCTCTAACTTCAAACCGGGGTAATTCCCAAATGAAACCCAGACCCTACAGCCTGAAATGGATCCTACAGACTATAAAATTAATTTTAATTTGCCATGCCGCTCTACAGTTTTCTAAATGGCTCCGTTTTCTTTTCCAGTTTCAAAACGTACCAAAATTAATGTGAAATGATAAAAGTCGAGTAATCCTTTGTGTAAGGAGGACACAGTCTGATTCTGAGGAATGACCTGATGTGAGTGAATATATAAACCACGATGAAGGAATTTTATAGTAACAAAGAGAGTGTGAATATAGCAGAAAGTAAGGGATTGTTGCCAGAGAAACAGAGCTAAGCAAGGATGGTGTTGCTATAGCAACTGGGTGACATCAGAGTTTTCCTATTCAGTGCACTGGGTGATAATGAAGTGGTGAAACAGCAGCTTCTCTATCTGCCTGCTCCCGGGAGGTGGGCAGAACCCCAAGTCCAATTGTTTCACACTTAAGACGTGCCTAATTAGGAGGTTTACAGGTTTCTTGACATCCCTGTGTTACATCCTCTAATGTCTGGTGCTCGCATGGGAGTCCAAGGAGAGGCACTTCCGTTCCAAAACAAAAGAATAGCCATTTCTCTGTCCCTCAGGAGCAAAAAGAGGATTCTAAAAGAGAATGAAGAGAGTCAAGGAAAAGCTGGAAATATGGTCCATCACACAGCACTGTGCCTCTCAGGCATCATCAGGCCACAGCTGATCAGCCAGCTGCACAAGGAAATTTAGTACAGGATAAAATAAATTAGGTTATAACTCCTGCCAAATCAATGCTTATTTTTGAGCTTCTACATTTTCCAAGGATAATGGTGTCTTCCTGGACCACCTTGCAACATAATGGAGAATGCTTTAAAGACAGTTCCTTTAACCTTTTTTTTTTAACCTTGAAAAACCTCTATGGTAGAGGAGTAAGATATTCTCAGTATTGCAGAGGGAGAGTAAATGGAAAAGTATTGGTGATAATATAAATAGCGGTTAAAAGAAAAGAAACAGCCCTTCATAAAACCCTATTCATAAAATGCATAGAAAACCAAACAATATTTGTATTTCAAATAGCAAACACAGCCCCAAAGGGGAGCTTATATTAGTTTTGTCTGTATCAAGGACTGGAGAAGCTGTGGTTTCATATCTGTTGCTGCGAAATCCACAATATGACTTGACATTTATTCTGCAAGAGGGACTACTGAATCTGTAATAAAAGCCCAAACTTTCAATCCACCTAAGCCTGGGATATCACTCCTATTTATTAAGTACCAAAGAATAAGCAAGGTCTGGACTTAACCCATTGATAAGTTGAGAGCCTATTAAAATGAAATTGTGCAGTTCGCTTTAAACTGGGTTGCTTAGACACCAGTAACAAACTGGCTACAGGATCAGTCAGCTCAGTGGGAGCTGCAAAATCTATCAAGAACTTGAATAAATATTCAAATGGCTCACAGTGAGTTTCCAGCTGCAAATTCCAGTGAGCCAGACAGATGGACAAACTGACAGGATCCACGCACCCACACGCCTGGGCAGAGCCATATCACATGGTGGCAACAGCAACATCCCCATCAGAGGCGCACAGGTAGGAGAGTCCAGGCATGAAAAATTTGTATTACGACAGGATGAACAAAAGCAAGAGTCTCATACAAGTGAAACAAAGTTCTTGGTAAAGCAAGTAACACAACAAAGGTTTCCTAATGCTACCATGAGTCCCTATTATTTAGATTGTGATCATACCTGCCTTTATCTAAACTTCTGAAATTTAAAAAATATTTGATTCATATAAAGTTGTATAAATGCAACTGAATTTGCATAATTTCTTGGTATTTGCAACAAGCAAGAAGGGAGATGGAATAATACAGAAGGAGAAGTATCTGACAAGTTTTGACTTCTGATCTTTGGTCTCACAGTTCTGCCTGGTGAGGCAGTAATTATCTGCAGCCAGAACGGAATTTCATTCTCCATCCAAAGGTGACAGCCCTGATGGATGTGACATGAATCTCTAATGAGAAGTCCATCTGTTAAAATATTGCATTTTGGGAGAAATATTATCCTGGTGCAAGACCTTCCTTGGATCTGACTACCCGGTGACAAGAATATTTAGCCATTTCAAGAGGATAATCAAGGCAGATATATCTCCCATATAAAGCCACAAACAAGGAAAAAGGGCTTTGCAATATAAAAAGACCAAAGCATCACAGTCAAGACAGTTGCAATTCAGGCAAACATCCCAAATTCACTTCTTAAAATGCTTGTGTATTAAAGAACAGAAAGTAAAAAGTGGCCTTTAGGTAACAAGAAAAAAACAGTAGATTTGTGCAGCTTCAATATTTCAAATATAATATGAAAATACTAAAAGCTTAGAAGAGATAAATATTACTCAGCTCTGAGATTGGCCATAAACCAATTACAACTGCAAACTCTTTAACAAGTGCGCTTCTGTAACCATCAACAAATCCCAGTGTCCCAATACAGATGTACACATAGACCTGCAGTAGATGTATTGAAATTCGTTTCTTGAGCTGGATTTTTAGCATTTAAGTAGCGGTAGGGATGGTTGTAGATGGCTCAGTTCCAAAGGGCAAAAGCAAGGAGCCAGATCTTCAATATTCCATGTCTGTCTTTAAAAGGCACTGCAAGCACTTAATCATGTTATAGATATTTAGCAGTCATTTAAAGTTTGGGGTTTTTTCCTCATTTTTATGCGTTCTTTGCTGTTACCATGAAGTCATTTCACTGCCAAAGAGCTGGATCCTGCCAGCGCGCAAGGAACAAAGCAATCACTGAAGCTTAAAGACCATGCTGAAGCATTAGACTTTACACCAAAGAATTCTGCAAAGTGGGGCCTTCCGGGAAGTGGCAATTTTGGGCACCAAAAAAAAATTACAAAACAAACTATATAAATCAATACTGATAAGCTTAATCAGGTTAGTGTTTAGAAAATTAAACTGACTTTTTAAATGTCATTTTACAAGAGGAAATTTGTTCTGGTAGATCTGAGGAGTACCCTGAAGAGAAGCTTGGATGTACACCAGGGTTTGGTTGAAATTTTCTAGATCACTGAAGTCCTTTCAAGCAAGAATATCAGAAATGCAGCCTTTTTCAGGATAGCAATCCTTTCTTGCACTTTACCTTGTTTATAAATTCACATCTGATAAGCAACGTATCTAAACACATTTTCTTTTCACCAAACATAACTAAAATGGAAATTGTTTTGTCTTGGGACTTGGATACAATAGCTTTGTCTTTTTCCTCTTCCTGCCTCCAGAGACAGTGGAAATCTCCTTGGAATTCTGTCACCACTGTTACCCAAAATATCCCAATGAGTAAAGTCAAGTCACTGATTTAAGTATCCAAAAGATCCATGAAATACACAACTATTTCCATGGGAATCTATGCTGAAGATGATTTTTGTGTAATCTGCCATATGTTTCAGACCAAGTAACTTCCCAGCCTGTGAAAGATGAGAATGAGTAGGAGGAAAAGTTTTCCCCAGGACTGAGGGGCATAGGAGAAATGCTACAATTAGAGGCAGATTACATAAATATAACTTGTCTAGAACAACATTTCTCCTCAAGATGATGTTTTCACAGAGTTCTGAATATTCATATTGCACAAGTTGCTCTGCAAAGTAGCTGTTGCTATCAAAAAAACACAGTGGAAATTGCTGTTTATTCTAAATGCCCATGAAATAATGTGGAGTCTCTTTTATCAACAGGCTTTTGTTCAGGGCCCTATGGTTTCTTCATTTTGTGAAACAGGTGACACATTGAGCAGTTTAGAAAAGATGAAGTCTGGCATTCCCCACCTGCAAACCATCTGTATCTAATTATCACAACACTAATTAGAATCATTATCAAGAGAGATTGAAGCAACAAAACCTGACTTAACAGTACACTCTGCCCTTTTGGAAAGGTGGGTGAGTTACAATGCAGCTTAAATGAATTTGTTACCTCTGGCATCAGCTGCACAAGGGGTATCTGTCTTGTGCCATGGCATCTTGAACTCGTCTTTGAAATAATATTAAACAGGCTTTATGGGGTGAAAAAAAGTTTCAAAAAAAAAGCAACCAATAAACATCAACATTTCTGATACTCATGTGCACCAAAATGAAAACGCTCATTTTCTACAAGAACAAAATATGTCTTTGGAAGTTGTTAAATGAGATATATTCTATGCATGATAAGATTTATTCTGTGCATATTGAAACATTGCCCTTTCTACTGATGAAAAACAGTAAAATCAAAGGAGCCATTTCACTTACAGAGTAAGTACGTGTTACATATATATAACATTTCTTTTACCCTTTCTTAAAGCAGCTCAGCTATATACAAACACATTCAAATGCAGAAAGAAGCACAACTTCTTTCTCAACAGACACATAGAAAAGATCAATAGTGTTCTGGGATTCTTGATTTCTTTCTGAAGAAAAAGTATCCCACTGGTTGTTGCTGAAAATATCATTGTGTGACATTTCTCTTGCACTCAACACACACATATGCAATATTTCCTTTCTAATAAAAGGAAGCCTTGTTTCCTGATGAGAAGGTAATTTCATTCATATTAGCTTCTCTGGAACTAGCAAGTACTTAGGAGTTAATCCTTATTCACATTTTTCCAATAAGATGCCTGGTAGTTCTCGCAACAAAAAAGTTAATGCTGTGGGAATGAGTCAAGATGTTTCTAATAACCTGATTCATGCCAATTTATACAAAGGTCTTGCCTGAAATCAGAAAAGTACATAGTATTTTGCATTTTCCTTACACGAGACATGAACTGCGCTTTTTAATATTAGAAAATAAAATGCAGAAGGGAAATACTCATTAAATAGATATTGTATGTGTATATATCCTACATTCATCTTTGACTTCCATCTTGAGCAATCAGAGAAAAAAGCCCTGCACAGTTTTGGAAAATATTTTGCCAAGAAAATGCCCTACAGACAACCCAGAGAAAAGCACGGATTAGCGAAATACCTAGAAATCCATAATAAATAAAGTTTTAAGGAGTGTAAAAATTAGAATATTCAAATTGTGACTTATAAAGCAATTTCTATTTTGCTTAGAGGGCCATTATCACTGTGACAACAGGAATAAAAAGTTTGGTTCCGTTCACTGGAATGGGATAAAAGAGAATAGGATGAAAATAAATCAGCCTCAAAAATCTGCCCGTCCTCAAAATCTGCAAAAAAAAAAAAGAGGCTTTCTAGAGAGAAATACTGAAAGCATGACTGCTTAATAAACATCAGATCCATAGAGAATACATGGCAACATTAAGCAAATATTCACTGGTAAAGCAGATCAGAAAAAATATTCGGGCTTTTCAAATTTTTAGTTTCAAGGTTTTTTACTTATGTATACAAAAAGAAAACAAGACATACATTTGCATCGTACTTTTTCTAAAGGAAATAATGGCTTTAGGATGTTAGATTATTTTTTCCTGTAAATTTTTATTTCTGATAATACTTGCATAACAAATTTCTCCTTTGAAATAACAAAGTTCCATCCTGTGGATTAAGCAATGGGCAGGGACTTTCTAAGGCACTGATTAGCATTTCAAAGCTTTGAGCTTCACTTGTGTATGCACAGCCAGCAATGCCCGTGCCCCAATCCCAGGCCGATAAGGCTTCAAAAGTGATGTTTGAGCAGACAGTTCAATCAGGCTGCCTGTCCCAGGATGCTCCCCAGAGCACTGCCCTTCGCAGCCAGCCCGGCTCACAGCTCCTCTCTTTAGGACCATGTGACATGCAATGTTAAACTGAGATACACAGCTATGTCTGAGAGACTGCAAATCAAATAAAACCAAAGAAAATGAAGTCCCAGTGCCAAGCCCTCCTCACTGGTGCTCCACTTTTTAGTGAAGTCCTGAGGAACCTTTGTAGTCACACAGGCTCTCGTCTGGCTTATCAAAATCCCACAGTAAGGCTTCTCAAACCTGGGTAATGCCACACTGAGACAGTGAGGAGCAGGACCATAACTAATCCTGCTCTGTTATGGAATACCTTATTCCCTGTTATGGGATTTTTTTCTGCCTTGGACAGTGAGTGACCACAACAGCCTGCAGCTACAACCACTATGAATACATCTGACAACAGATGTATTTCCTTGCTTTGTAGGTTACATACATAGTTCTTGCAAACACAATTGTACCAAATAAACAGTCTGAATTTGAAGAATTATAACTGAATAGAGTCAAGTGAACTCATCAACTTTTCAGGTTATCAAGGTATCAATCAGTTCAAGCTGGATATGGAATTACTGAATAAGCAGTTACAGTGTGTGTTATCATGGCATGAAGACCCAGGTATTGGGAGATCCAGAGTGATACCCAAAACCCAAAGGCAAATGCAGAAATGGTCATCAATTCTATAGTCCAAAAATAAATGGAGCAGAGGGATGCACAACCCAGTGGTGACCCTGACAACCCCTCACATAAAGTGTGGGAACAGTTAAGCCAGACAAAATTATGGTAAATCCAATTATCTTGAGTATTTTGCTTTCTCCACACTGTCATGTGACCTGTGATCACTATCAGTGTTATAATGATGTCTCTGTACTGTAGATACTCATCATCATCATGGCTGGGC
>VWZG01002808.1:8363-35111 GCA_013396735.1 Grallaria varia
AAAAAAAAAAACAACAAACAAACAAACAAAAAACCACTAAATTTCAAAATAGTAGATTTAGATGGGCAAAAAGAAGCAGGTTATTTAAATAGGGGAATAAAAGGCTCCGTTGTGAACTGCAATATCTTGAACAGTTTAAAAGGGTTGCCAATTAAATAAGGGGTTTGTTTTGCTCCGGAGATAATTAAATTCCAATTCTTCAGGAATATTGGACTTACAGGACTCAGGCTGATTCTTCAGGAATATTGCACTTTAAGGACACAGTCCAATTCTTCAGGAATATTGGACTTACAGGACTCAGGCTGATTCTTCAGGAATATTGCACTTTAAGGACACAGTCCAATTCTTCAGGAATATTGGACTTACAGGACTCAGGCTGATTCTTCAGGAATATTGCACTTTAAGGACACAGTCCAATTCTTCAGCAATATTGGACTTATAGGACTCCATCCGATTCTTCAGGAATATTGGACTTTAAGGTCCTTCCAACCCAAACCATTCTAGAATTCCATGTTTCTTAACAATTCTATGATTCTGTACAAACAGCTGGAGTTGGATGAGAGGAATCCCATTCCCAGCATAAGTTCTGGTCAGGTGAGAACTTGATACCTGCCCACTACCACCAGGATCCCACCTACAATCGAGGTCTGCAGTCACTGCCTGCAGCAACCCCATTTTACCCAGTTTTTAGGTACTTTGGGCACAAATAAATTCAGAGAATCACAGAATGGTCTGGGTTGGAAGAACATTAAAACCCATCCAGTTCCATGGGCAGGGACACCTCCCACCAGCCGTGGTTGCTCCAAGCCCTGTCCAACCTGGCCTGGGACACTTGCAGGGATGGGACATGCAAAGGTTGGAAGAGACTTTCAAGATCATCTGTTTATATTTATGTGTGTGTGTTCATATAGGTTTGCATACAGGGACCAAAATCAGTGGGTAGTTAAGAAACCCTGTGATGTGTTCAGGAACCACCCCAGCACATGCTGGAAATGGAGAAATCAGAATATAAATGTGCATTACAAGTGAGAAAATAGAATGAAAACCCTAAGAAATGTTCTAGTTTATCACAGCAGGATTCCCAGCCTGGAGAGTAAGGACATGTCCCCCCTCTCCCACTTGGAATTCTGATTTAAAAGCTCCAAGAAGCTGCAGCTCCTCTCAGTTTTTAACAGCATCTTCCCTGTATTAAATTCAGCTCCGTGGATTTCCACTGCTGTTCCCTAAATTCCAGGGAGAAGCTGGAATGCATTTCACGTGTTTCCCACTGTCATCCATCCCTACAAACACATTCCCAGCTGGTGGGATTGTCATGGCTCTGCCAAGTGAAAATCCACAGCCTTTCCCACATTCAGATCCAGCACCTCCATCCCCATGGACACATTTATGGATAGCATGTCGGAATGACAATTCCAGCACCAACCCCTTGGAGCACCTCTCTTAGTCCATGCCATTCCAGCACCAAACCCTTGGAGCACCTCTCTTAGTCCATGCCATTCCAGCACCAACCCCTTGGAGCACCTCTCTTAGTCCATGCCATTCCAGCACCAACCCCTTGGAGCACCTCTCTTAGTCCATGCCATTCCAGCACCAAACCCTTGGAGCACCTCTCTTAGTCCATGCCATTCCAGCACCAACCCCTTGGAGCACCTCTCTTAGTCCATGCCATTCCAGCACCAACCCCTTGGAGCACCTCTCTTAGTCCATGCCATTAAATTCCTCCCCCTCCTGCTTTTCTCCTGGTGTTTGATGTGTTAGTGTGGATGGAATTCAAATTATGGCAGGTGAGATGCCCGAAATACAACTTACTGGTGGCCCTGTGGCATCATTCCCTGAATTAGAAAATACTTGATTAATCTCCCAGCAGGCTCCTTTTCATTTTATTTACTTACTTATGTCTTTTATTGCAGTTTGGTCTTATATTAAATGCAAATAAAAAAAGCAGTATCTTATTCCTGCCTGTAATTGTGCTTGCAAGTTCCAGCTCCCACTTATATTTCTGGGAAGCACCATTATATATTCCATTGCTTTCCTTTGCTTTGCCTCACTGGTAAATTTGTCGTTGCTTTACAATTTTTATGCCTTTTCATTTTCCACCAAAATCAGCAAAACAATTCCTGTAAAGCCTTTTTTTTTATATTATTATTATTATTCCTGCACCACCATCATGGCAGGAAAATAAAATTCTGATTTAAAAAAAACCATGCAGCTCCCTTTTGCTTACTGACACATCCTATTTGAAAATCAATAACAATTAAACACTGCACATAAAAATATTATCAGAGTTTTAGAGGGTTTCTTTCAGGCCAGGTTTAATTATTAAAGTCAGGCTCGTTCTTTGGGGTTTTTTTGAGCATCTCATAAAAATTAAAGAAAAGGAGTTTAATGAAGTAATTATTAGAAGAGCAAACAGTACCAGAAGGGACATTTATTTTGCAGTATAAGGGATTTTTGCCCCTGGAAAGGAATAAGATTAAGGTTAATTGAGGAGGGGAAAAAAAGCTGCAAGAACATTCACAGGCCTGGAAAGGAGAGGGAGGATGAAATCAGTGGAATGAGTTCTTTATTTCAGAGCAAAAAATCAGAGGAATAAGTTCTTTAGTTCCGAGCAAAGACATCAGAGCAGTAAGTTATTAAATTCAGTACCAAGGGGTGCCACGAATGGGGTCCCAAAGGTGAGCCACATGTTCAGAAAGGATCCTAAGAAAAGGCTGCAAGAAGGACAAGGCTGGGGCAAGTGAACATGAGACTTGTTTGGAGATTGGTGGGGTTTTTTTGGGGAATTGCACTAAAATGAAAAGGAAAAAAAAAAGGGAAAAATTTTAATTTAATTTAAATTGAATTGAGTTTTTAGAATATCAGCATTACCCTGATTGTCTGGCAAAATATGAAAGATCCCTGAGAAATTTTGTTTTAGGGCCAAAAGGGGAGAGAAACCAAAGGGTTCTCCAGGACTGAGAATGTCCCTGGAGGGACAGGAGAAGAGTCACCCCCTTCTCTTTGGGGATGGACTGACCGGGCAATAAAGGAAGAACAACAATTATCACATTCTCTACAAAACACTGATTTTTAGGTCTCTCAGTCAATGGATAGGGAGGGTTTGGATCATTTTCTTAGGCTTTGCTGCATTTGCCTTGTTACCTCCAGCCCTGCCTTGGGGACCCCAACAGAAATCCTGCTGCTCTCCAGGGAATCCAGGACCTGGATGCATCCCCATGGATTTCCCCCCAGGAGGGAGCTCTTCACTCCACCTGCTCCAAGGGGCAGAAATAAAAAGCAAATTGCTCTCCCTCTGCTCCAAGGAGAGCAGGAGCTGAGATGGGTTTGCAGCCCCAAAACCCCCCAAAAAGGCAACCCAACTTTTCTCCAGGTGGTGGTGGCTGGACCATGACCAGACCTCATCGATGTTGAGTGGACACCTCTTTGTTGGAGGGAAAACAGCAGAGGAAAGGGAGCTTGGAGTTTTATGGCTTTGTTTTTTGGTTTGTTTTGGTTTTGTTTTTTTTTCCAAATGAAATAAAGGTTTGTAGAGAAACAACGGAGAGAAATTCCCTCCCCTTCCTGTTTTGGGCCGAGTGGTGAAGTCTGATACCTGTGATAGGTGGCACCAGGAGCAATGTTCCCATTAAAATGGCTTCCCACTGCCAGAGGGCAGGGATGGGTGGGATATTGGGAAGGAATTGGTGGCTGGGAGGGGGGGCAGGCCCTGGCACAGGGTGGGCAGAGAAGCTGTGGCTGCCCCTGGATCCCTGGGAGTGTCCAAGGGCAGGTTGGATGGGGCTTGGAGCAACCTGGGCTGGTGGGAGGTGTCCCTGCCCATGGCAGGGGGTGACACTGGGTGATCTTTAAAGGTCTCTTCCAATCCAAACCATCCTGGGATTCCATAACTAGCCTGACACCGTGGGATCCCTTCATCCAGAGGGACGGTGGACACGGACATGGTAGGACCTCACAGCCCTAAGTGTCTGGTAAATGATTTGCAAGGCTGATAATTAATGAAGTCTCATCCACTTTTACCATGAGCTTGAGTTCAAAGATGTCTTTGCCCACCATATTCCGATGCAACAGTGGGATGGACAGATTCCCTCATTTCTCCAGGCTGGAATATAATAGGAAAGACTAATTTGGGGTTTTCACCTTGCTTAGTTTAGGGCAGAACAAGAGCAATGGCAGCAGAGCAGTTACAACCCCATCGGTCACAGGGTCCATGATGGGACATCTGGGAAGGATGAGACAGGGAATGTTGGCTTGCCAGGCTTCCCTTTGGATGTCCCATTGCTCCAGGATCCAGAGGTTCATGGAGACTGAGTGAGCCCTTGTGGCACCCTCTGCTGTGTTACCTTCAGGTTCCCTTCGTTACCTGGGCTTTGGTGTGTGGGATTCCTGTAAATACAGGTCCATGGGAATTAGGGAAATTACTGGATGGGAAAGCCATTCTTCATTAGGAACCTGGGGGATGAAAAATATCTAGTCATTATCTCTGTAATGAAGATAAATCAATGAGTAGCTTTTCAATCCGAGCATTAATAGGGAATCCAATCCCAGCCCGAGCTCTGCACCGGGTGAGAACTTTCCTACAGCAACCTTGGGATTTGGTTCGAGCTGAAAACAAGGGGGGTGAGGATGAGGAGATGGATGGGAAGCTGCCTGAGAGGAACAGAAATGTGGGAGTCTCATCCAGAGTTGTAAAACACTTTTGTACATGTATTACAGAGTCACGGATGGGCTTGGGATGGAAGTAGCTTAAAAATCATCTCATCCCCCCCCCTGCCATGGGCAGGGACAGCTCCCACCAGCCCAGGTGGCTCCAAGCCCTGTCCAACCTGCCCTTGGACACTTCCAGGGATCCAGGGGCAGCCACAGCTTCTCTGCCCAACCTGTGCCCGGGCCTGCCCACCCTCCCAGCCAGGAATCTCTTCCCAATGTCCCACCTAAATCTACCCTTTTCCAGCTTGTCATTCTCCCTTGTCCTGTCCCTTCATCTCTTGTCAGTGGTCTCTCTCCATGTTTCCCGGTGACTCCTTCAGGTCCTGGAAGGCCACAATGAGGTCACCCCAAAGCTTCTCTTCTCCAGACTGGACAATCCCAGCTCTCCAGCCTTTCTTCCCAACGGAGCTGCTCCATCCTCTGCCCATCCTGGTGCCCCCTCTAGACTCATTCCAGCAGATCTATGTCCTTATATATATACATGTTCACATCTTTATCTGTCCTCTCACTGGTTTCTTTGGGCAGCCCTGTGCCAGGGCCTGCCCACCCTCCCAGCCACCAATTCCTTCCCAGTATCCCACCCATCCCTGCCCTCTGGCAGTGGGAAGCCATTCCCTGTGTCCTGTCCCTCCATGCCTTGTCCCCAGTCCCTCTCCAGCTCTCCTGGAGCCCCTTTAGGCACTGGAAGGGGCTCTCAGGTGTCCCTGGAGCCTTCTCTTCTCCAGGTGAGCTCTCCCAGCCTGGCTCCAGAGCAGAGGGGCTCCAGCCCTGGAGCATCTCCGGGGTCTCCTCTGGATCATTCCATCAGCTCCAGGTCCTTGTGCTGTTGGTGGTCCCAGAGGTGGGTGCAGCTCTGCAGAGATGTCTCACCAGAACTGAGGCTCTTCCCAATGACCCCACAGCTCTTTAGGGACACCTGGGCTGCTCCAGGGCTGGCACAGCTCCCTCGGGCACCGCAGATTCCTCATGTTTGGGGTGGCACCCAGTTGGCACAGAGTCCCCAGGGGGTGGTTGATCTCCTTGCATTAACTGAAGGTCCATCCAGCATCCTGGGGAGCCGGACTTCTCCCAGCAAAGCCGTGCCAAGACAACTCCCAAGGATTCACAGCCATGCTGGGAACTTTTCTCCGGGCCCAACAACATTTTTAATTCATGGAGAGCATTTTCATTTTCTACATGATGAAGAACCTCTAAAGGCAAGAACGTGGGAGAGTGAGGAGGGGTCAAGAGGCAATTAAGAAGGGAAGATCTCGCTTTTCACTGCTGGAAAAACCAGTTAATTAGATGAAACAAGTGAGAAAAGAGAGAGAGGGAAGAGCTGAGATGCAATTTGGAAAATTTAAAAAGCTTTCTATCAAATGAATTGATTAGTAGACTAATCATAATCAGGACGCTTGGATTAGCAGTTAATTTGGGGAATCAATTAATGGTGGTGTTTTTCACATCACAGTTCCCTCCAGAGCACAGGGATTTCATTGCAGTGTGTTTTCCGAGATAACAGATGCTGGATTAGGGGCAGGGAATGATTCCCTGTCGATACAAGAGCTCTGTCCTACCCTGCTTTGGATTTTTAGGGGGTTGTTTTGTGTCTCGATGGGTGTTGGCTGAGCTATTTTAATTCCTTTCTTGTTGCCTCTGCACTTTCTCGATTTATTTTTTACTTTCCTTAAAAGAACGAATTATTCTCCCAATAACTTTTTGGTGCTCCCTCTGAGGGTTCAGGGAATAATCTCCTCTCTGGAGGGGGAGCAGCAATTTCCTGAGGTGAGAAATAACAACTCCAGACTTGGAGCAAACTCTGGGATTTGTGCCTCGAGGCGGCTGGGACTGGGGGTGCTTCAGGAGGGGGACGTTGGGAATCTGGGATCGCTGGTGCACCTTTCCCAGTGGCTGCCATGGATTTTATGGGAAGGTCCAGGGGTTGCTGAGAATAATGAGCTGCTCCCTGTTAATTATCAAGGAAGTGTTCCTGCTAAATACTGAAATGAAGTCAAACCAAACCCAAATCACGTTTTGGAAATAACTCGGTGCCAGTGGGACCAACTGAATTTTGGTCGCCGCAGTTCAAACAAACTGAAATCATCTCAGGCCACGCCAGTTCTTGAGACCAACACATCAGGATAAACCTGTGGTGGTTACTGCAGTCCAACAGCCCAGATCTGGGGCTCCACATCCATAGGGGAGCTCCTAAACTGCCCATGCGAGGACTGGGAGCCTTGGATCTCACCAGTGCCTTCTGCGTCCCACCGATTTGGGGGGAAATTTGGGGTAAACTCCTCGGAAGGTGGGTGAGCCCAGCGGTCCCTCTGCTCCACGGGCTGCCTGTGCCTGGGGCCAGCGAGGGGTTGAGCAGGGAAATCAGCCACATTCCCAGCCCTTCGGGTGCCTGTGGCCACCACGGGGCACTGGGCTGCCCTAAAAACCAGCAACTGGGGCAGCGGGTCCTCCACGTTGGGTTTCCATCCCTGCTCCCAAAGGAGGATGGAAACGGGCTCTGAGCAGCACCGAGAGCTGGGGCAAACCCATCTCAGCCCCCCTTTGGGGTCAGTTCCCCAACTCTGGTATTTCTTTAGGTAGTCCTCAATAAATGGTTCAAATTAGATTAATTTCAGCTCCAAGGAGGACCCATTCTGGCTGTCCTGCAGGCGAGGCCATGAATGTCCACGCCAGCCAAGCGAGGAGATGCAGGGGTTTGTCAGACCATCATGACCTCAGCAGCGAGGATTTTCCAAATTAAAACCAACCCTCATATTTCCATAATTCCTCTGGAGCCAAAGTCTCAGGTGTTCAGCCCCCACAGGAGCTGAGATTTGGGCTGTCACAGCCTCTTCAAGGAGTCACAACGCCAATTTTTTTTTCTGATGAGGGTGATAAAAAGCCTTTTCCTCTACTTCTATTACTGTTTTTAGAGGATCTGGTTTCTAAATCTGTTACTCATTGGTAGAAATCCAAACTGTTAAAAAAACCCCAACCAAACCCAAAATGTTTTAAACCGTATTTAAATTCAAAACGGAACCAATTAGTCAAAAAACCAGAAGGGTGTCAGACACTGACGGATCCAAGTTAAAATCCCACGTTGAATCCATCCCTTAATGAATTCCCCAACGCGTCATTCCTCAAAATAGGAAGAGAAAAGGCAGCAACAAGATGTTTTAGGAGGTTCCAGACTGAAAAGCAAACCTAAAAAAGGCTGTTTGCTGCAAACACTGTCTCGCAGCTCTCATTTTATAGTTGTCTGCTTCCAATTGCTTTTTCCATCCGTGGTGCAGAAGGAATTTTACTACACAAGCTGTTCCAGCTCAGATGCCTTTTGGGTTTTTTTGGTTTTTTCCTAGTGATAAACCATCCCCGCCGGAGCATCCTGTTTATGGAAAGCCGTCGCAAAATATTTGTTAAAGGCGATGGTTTATCTTGCATCTGGATAAACGTTCAGAGAAAATGTGGCTCTGTGTCATTTCGCATCTGCCGGCTCCTGCCACTGACCTTCTTACCTCCTGAGTGCGCTGAAAAGGCTCGAAAAATGCTCATTAAAATCGATTTTCCCCGTCCAGCTCTTTAAACAATGGAAATGGATGAATTATGGGTCTGCTTTGAGCAGCCTTTTGTTCCCCTCCCCACTCCCCGCAGCAGAATGTGTGGCCTGGAATAAAAGAAGCCCACGGAATGAAGAGCACCAGGAAGCTCCTGTGTGGGACACTGGGAATAAGGGAACGGGGGGTGTTGGATGCTCAGGAGAGTTATGACGTTTAGAAAACTGCTTCAGAACTTGTGATTTATTATTTTACCTGGTGAACTTAGAGGTGATCGGTCAGACATGACACCAGAGGTGATGGAATACAATTTGGTCCAGAGCTTCAGTGGTGGGAGAAGAAGTGCCTGTGAATTCCAGAGCCAATTCCAACTTTAATGAAGAAGTGGAATCATTTCTAATTAACCTCACATGAATATTGCCACAGGGTGGGCAGAGAAGCTGTGGCTGCCCCTGCATCCCTGGGAGGGTCCCAGGCCAGGTTGGATGGGGCTTGGAGCCACCTGGGCTGGTGGGAGGTGTCCCTGCCCATGGCAGGGGTGGCACTGGGTGGGCTTTGAGGTCCTTCCCAGCCAAACCATTCCAGGATTCTACGATTTTAATCCACACCCGTCACTCAGGAAAGGATCCCGGGAAAGCCTTTTGGGACAGATTCCCATCCAACCTCTGCTCCAAGCCCTCCAGCACAGCAAGGTGACATCCGTGACCCATCTCTTCCACCACTCCCTGACCCTCCACGCTTGAAATCTTCCTCACAGTGCCCAGCCCAAATCTTCCTCTCGGCAACAAAACACCCGTTTGTTCTTGTTAGAGCCTTCGTGGGGAGAGAGAAATGATCATTCCTTTCTTCTTCCCCGTTGTTTTCCTTTAATCTGTTTGAAACCCTCCTCTGGACTCAACCACCACCAGCCACCACCCATGTGGCCAGCCCAGGTTGCTCAGAGCTCCGTCCATAAAGATGATTTTCCAAACATAACCCCTGACGAAGATTTCCCTTCAGCTTTTAGCAGTTAAATCAGGTTTTATGGAGCTCTCCCTTCAACTGCTAAATAAAGTTTAAAAAAAAATAAAATCCAGGGCTGCTTTTCCAGGCTTAAAACCCAGGGATGAGAGATGTGGGGTCTGTGCTCACCACCTTAGTGTGCTTTGGGGTTTCTTTATCTTCCAGCTTTTGAAATGCTGAGGCATCGTTTGCTCCTGCGCTTGCTGTCGGGTACTGAATCATCTATTCCACCTTAACCTTTATGGAGCAACATTCCTGAAGCATGGAAGGCTTTAATCTCCTGGAAAAAAAAAATATTGTATTGATAGCTAAGCTGCTTTGCACAAGTTCTACTGACTGAAGGCTGGTGGTGATAACACCAATGATTGTGCAGAGTCCAGATTAGGTGGGAATTAGAAAAATTCCCTCTGGTCCTGCTTTCCCTTCTTTTTTCCTGGCTCCCTGTTTTTGGAAATTCACCTTTAAGGCTCTTAACGCTTGAACTTATTCAAGAAAGTTAATCAGAAAGGAGTTGATTTTGGTTTTTTCCCCATTGTGGAAATTTTCCTGATCAGAAATTCAAATGAGGGAGTATTTATTCATTCGGATGCTCAGGCATGGAAATCTCTGCACTTTGAGGACAAGCACAAAGATGCCTTTTATTTTAATCTCACTCCTGCAAATTAACAGACTCGCATAATTCTCAAAGTTAAGAAAAAACTCCAAGGATTAAACCCAACCAGCAAACATGGCTTGGAAATCATTCCGTGGCCCAAATATTAAGATTACTAAATGTAGATGAAAGAGGCAATTCCAGGCGAAATTTCTCTTCCTCCGGGACTAAAGAAGATAAGCCTTAACTACATGTGCATGCAAAATATAATATGATTTCTTTTCCAAGAGGAAAAACTCCTGTATTTTGCTCCAGGTCCCAGCACAGTGTGACTGGAGTAGAAACAAAGCCCCAGGGGCTGGCTTGCTGACGATGGCTGTAATTATTGATTAATTCTGCTTTAGAAGCCCTGGAAACAAGTCTGTGTCCAAACGGAGCACAACACACAGCCCACCTTCATCACAGCCCGAAACACAAATATCCCCCCACCAGAACTAACCGAGGTTTGCAGACTGGCTGGGGGATAAATGTCAAATTTGGCAGGGTGGGGGGAAGATGGAATTAATGCCTTCAGTTTGGAGCAGGGAATGTTAATCAGGATTAAACTTGACTGCTAAAATAAAATAAAATAAAATGAAAAAGAAAACCAAAAAAACCTAAGTAGGTTTTCCAACCTGAACACAGTTAGGGGCTCTGGTGGTTTTTAGAGGAAAAGAGGCTTTTTTCCCCCCGTGTTTTCCTGTTGAAATGATGATTATTTTCTTAGTGTATATTAACAGCAGCTGGAGGCAAGTGCAAGGTTTCCCCCCATCCCAAAGACTCCACCTTTAAGAGGAGACATGTTTGGAGACTTTCAGGTTCTCGGACACATTTGACTCCTTCTGGTCCTCGGAGACATTTGGAGACTTTCTGGTCCCTTTCACTCCAGTCCTGACCATTTCCCCTCTGTGAGAACTCTGCCTTATGGTGGATCCCGTCCCTTCCTTTGCCTCCATGGATCTGTTTGCATCAGGAATCTTGTCCTTTTGCTTTTAGGAAGAATCAGCCGATGTATCCACGCTGGGAATATCACAGACCCACGGGAATTGTGCTGCAATCACTGGGATGGGGTGGAAAAGGCTTTCTTTTAACTCCTATTAGGGGCAGAAGTTGCCACCAGGAAAACACCCAGGATGAATTTATTAATGAGAACTGGGTGGGGTGGTGGTGGTGGTGGTGGTGGTGGTTTGAAAACAGGAGAGGAAGAGCTGCAGAAAAATCCCAGTGCTGGTCAGATGGGAGGGTTGGGGATGGATCCCACGGAAAGGTCCTTTCCCCAGAGGGTGGTGGGCACTGACCAGGCTGCTGGAGCTCCAGGAGGGTTTGGATGATCCTCTGGGGCACAGAGTGGGATTGTTGGGGTGTCTGTGCAGGGCCAGGGGTTGGATGGGATGATCCCTGTGGATCCCTTCCAGCTCAGGATATTCCCGGATTCAATGATTAATCAGTACTTAACACAAGGATAAAAAGTAACCACTTGTGACATTCCGTTAATTTTGACGAATTGCTCTAAACCAATTTTCCCAAGTTCCATCCCAGCTCCTCCATCCTATGGGGTGAGGTGTGTCTGCTCTGTGTGACAGGGACAGCACCCAGGGAAGGGCTGGAGCTGTGCCAGGGCAGGCTCAGGTGGGATCTCAGGGAAAGGTCCTTCCCCCTGCAGAGGGTGGTGGGCACTGCCCAGGCTGCCCAGGGCAGTGGGCACGGCCCCAAGGCTGCCAGAGCTCCAGGAGCCTTTGGACAACAGGACAGGGACAGGGTGGGATAGTTGGGGTGCCTGTGCAGGGCCAGGGGTTGGACTGGATGATCCTTGGGGGTCCCTTCCAGCTCAGGATATTCCCTGATTCCATGACTGGCAGTGTCTGAGCTCTGGGCTCATCATCAACCTTTTGGGTCACACTTTGGGATCCATCAGCTTTGACATCTTCTCCCTCGTAAAGCCTGGAGGGGCTGACAGGGGGAACCTTCAAATCCTTGAGCTGTGGTGGCACAGGGCTGGAAAGGAAAATAAAAAGGCTATTCCCCATGGGGACATTGTCCACGCACTGAGCTGTGGTTTGGAGCTCTGCAGAATCCCTGGAATTATCTCCTGGGTGAGGATTTGGTTTGTGGGGATGTCTCTGAAATATGAAGCGTGAAGGGACTATCCTGATTTCTGTTGGTTTGGGAATGAAAACACTTCAAAAATTGTGGTTGTTCTGCATTGCCAGCGAGTCTGAACTGGATGCACAGATGGGCAGGACCATAATTTGGGATACCAGCTCCAAATCACCTGCGTGTGAACAGTGTGACCCTGCACACTCTGCTCCCCTCCCATCACCTCCCAGGCCTCACACCCCAAACCACTCCATGATCTCATAATTCTATGATTTTTTTTTTTAATTAATATGAAAAAAACACCCCAAGCAGTAACCCACTAATCCCGTACTCTCTCACATCGCGATGAAGTATTTGCCCTTCCAACTCTATTTTAGGAGGCAGACTATTAAAAAATTGATAGCCCCATCTTACCCGCCTTGATATTTGCAACAATAAGCAAAACTTCGCGCTAATTGCAGATAACATTAATTAGGAGAGGAGTAAATAGCCGAGAGAACAGGGCGCTAATGAGCAGCGATTGTGATGATTGTTGGGAAAAGTGAAAACAAACATCGAGTGACTTAACACGGAGGAATGAGCTCTCAGGCCCGGAGGAACAAAGAGAGAATGCGGTCCCTTGGTGCGGATATTTGTTGAATTTCTCTGTATTCCGACAGCTAGAACATGACCCAGGCAGATTTAGAAACGCGGCACAACTTTTGAGCTGGGCTGTGATTAATCCCGGAACAATTTCACAGGAGTTTGGTTGGATTCCCCATCACAGCCAATTCTAAATAAATCAAGGGTGTTCACCGAGGCAATGAAACAAGGAAGACCGATGGCTGCGTTATTCCCAAAGTCAGACAATTAGAGTATTTTCTTTGTCGTGGTGTTTTATTCCTTTATTTTTATTTTTTTTCCCAGTTGTGATCTGGTGTCAGAAGCACAGGGATGTCTCCTGGGACGTTCCTGGGACATAAGGAAGTGTCCAAGGGCAGGTTGGACGGGGCTTGGAGCAACCTGGGCTGGTGGGAGGTGTCCCTGCCCATGGCAGGGGGTGGGATGGGATGGTCTATAAGGTTCTCTGTGGGATTCTAGGAATTGTTTTCTCTGCCCACAAGAATATCTGGAAAGGAAAGAAAAACTCCTTGGAGCAAAGGTCCAGAAAAAAAATTCCTCTTGGCAATATGAATCCTAGCAGAGCTTTGGGTTTCTCTGCCATTTCTGTGAACATCCCGGTTTTCCATCACCTCAGACTTCTCACCTTGGCCCCTCCTTGAACACGGATCGCTCCGATGCTTTGTGTTCCGTGTCAGAATTAATTAGTCAAGTGGAACTTTTTTCTTTTGTTGAGCCTCCTGTTAGCAGCATCTCAGTTCTGGCTGCTCCGAAGGGGCTGCCTCGAGGTGCTGTTTGAGGTACGGGGGGTTTGCAGTGTGACTCGCATGGCCCTTAGAGGGAGGTTATGGAAATAAGTGCAGGGAAAAAAAAGGGATTTAAAAATATTGACAAGGTGCTGCAGTGTGCACGGGGGACAATATTGACAAGGTGCTGCAGTGTGCACGGGGGACAATATTGACAAGGTGCTGCAGTGTGCACGGGGGACAATATTGACAAGGTGCTGCAGTGTGCACGGGGGACCTGGATGCACACGGCGTGGAATCAACCTGGGAAGGCAGCAAGGAGCTGAAAGCGCAACTCAGGGTCTCTCACTTCTCCCACAGAACGTGGCAAACCCACTCAATTCCCCCTGGCATGTGTTTTCCTGGGGGAAGCTGCCACAACCAACTGCGTCATCTGTGCCTCGCACATGGTTGACCAGCCACGACCTTCTGGTGTCACTCCAGGAAATCACCTCCTGCACATTGAACTGGGGCACAGACATTTACGCCAGGATGTGCTGAGCTGGAAGGGACTCACCAGCATCATCCAGTCCAACCCTCAGCCCTGCCCAGGACCATCCCTACGAGTCCCACCCCATGTCCCAGGGGATCATCCAAACCCTCCTGGAGCTCTGGCAGCCTTGGGGCCGTGCCCACTGCCCTGGGCAGCCTGGGCAGTGCCCACCACCCTCTGCAGGGGGAAGGACCTTTCCCTGAGATCCCACCTGACCCTGCCCTGGCACAGCTCCAGCCCTTCTCTGGGTGCTGTCCCTGCTCACCCAGAGCAGAGATCAGTGGCTGCCCCTCATGAGCAGTTGTAGGTCTGGCTTTACGCTCAGCCTTAGCCCATGAATCCCAAACAATTCCCCATTTTAGTGACAATAGGAGCAATGCTCCCCTAGGACTGAGCCTCGTTCCTCAGTCTCCCAGAGGCTCTGCTCCGTGTTTGGAGTGGCTGGCAAGGAGAGGACAGGCTGCCACCCCACCATCTGCCCGGCTCCCTTCCCACCTGGCCTCCTGTCCCCCAGCAGATGCCCCAGCCCGGCTGGTCCCCACCACCCCACAGATGCCTTGGCTGACATTTCCCCTCCAGAAACCTTCCTGGGACGCTGGGAACGTTCCTTTGTCCTTCTCCAAAGGCGTCCAAGGCAGCAGATTGAGCCCCCAGCATGTCGCAGGGGGGAAGTTCCTGGGATCTGTATGACATCCTGGGGAACGGGGAATGTCAGGAAATGTCAGGCTTTGATCTGCCTTTTGGAAGGAGACGTGGGTTCGTACGGGCTCGAAATGCCTGCTTTGCACAGCCCACAGTTGTCAGTCCCGGGGAAGGGGTAAAACCAGTATTTTTCCTGACCCTGGGGATGTTGTGGATGCCCCTGGAATTGTTCGAGGCCACCTGGTCCAGTGGGTGGCATCTCTGCCCATGGCAGGGGGATGGAACGAGATGGTCCTTAAGATCCAACCCAAACCATCCCGTGACCGTGGTGTGACTGCCCAGAGGTCACTTGGTTGAATGGTGGCTGCTGGCCACTGTCCAGGACTTCAACACCCAACCCCTCCCCTCCTGCCAAACCAAGGTCAGCACAGCTCCAGCCACGTGAAATGGTTCTTACTGGGGGTAACTGGGTAAGGCCCCAGAAAAGTCTCTTTCTGAGCTCCCAGTGTTTCCATGGCTTTTATTTCCCATGAATAACCTGGAAAACAAATGTTGATACAGGTTTTAACAAGGCCAGGGCTTAAGTGAGTCCAGGCATCCTTCAGAGCATCAGAGGTGTCATCTCCGCTGCTTTCTGCAGCCCACTTCCAGGTGTGACCTGCTGCAGGGTTGGATGAGGCTCCAGCAGCCCTCAAACCTTTTTCCTCAGTGTCTGGGGTGACTCCAGGTTTGGGAGCAGATGCCAAGGGGGATTTTTCCCCCAGTGCCTGAGGTGACTCTAGATTTGATAGCAGATGCCCTGAACATCTCTGGCGCTTCCCTGGCAGAGGTGGGTTGCAGGTGCTGGTGGCCATGGGGATGAGCGGAGGGGCTGAGAAAGCTCCTCAGAGGATTGTTCCCTGCCTGGTTAACATTTCCTTCCTCCACAGGTGGCTAAAACATCTTTCCAGGAGCCCATGGGAGCAGTAAAAGCCCCTGGAGGCCCATTCTGCACACCCAGGCTGCTGATTTCCTCCTCACCTGCCAAGCGGGGCAATAGGCAGGTAAATATTTACCCACAGCAACATCCCCTTGCCCAGAGCTCTTGCAGGAACTGAAAGCCCAGGAGGGCACAGTCGATGCTCTTTATCTCTTAAACAGGGCACGAAGTTGGGGTTGGTGATGCTGAGTGGTCAGTGGAGAGATGGGGAGGCACAGAGGGCAGGGCTTGCCGTGAGCACATCCATCCTCCCCTATAGCCCTCTGCATATAGAATGGGTTGGGTTGAAGGGACCTCAAATCCCACCCAGTGCCCCCCCCTGCCATGCCAAGGGGGCACGGGCTTCAGCTCTGCCAGGGGAAATTTAAGTTGGAGATTAGAAAAAAATTCTTTGCAGAGAGAGTGCTCAGGCATTGGAATGGCCTGCCCAGAGAGGGGGGGGATTCACCGTCCCTGGAGGGTTTTAAACTGAGATTGGCCGTGGCACTGAGTGCCATGATCTGGTAAAGGGGCTGGAGTTGGACCGAGGGTTGGACTTGATCTCGGAGGTCTTTTCCAACCCAATCAATTCTATGATTCTATGGGCAGGGACACCTCCCACCAGCCCAGGTTGCTCCAAGCCCCATCCAACCTGCCCTTGGACCCTCCCAGGGATCCAGGGGCAGCCACAGCTTCTCTGCCCACCCTGTGCCAGGGCCTTATAAAACTTCCTCCTTAATCCCCAGTGTGTTTTAATTTCCTTTAGGCCCCACAGTCTTTAATATTATCCGGGATGATAAAAACATCAGGGAATATTTTTAGTCTCCCTTTGTTCCTCAGCCAGCCTTAGGACTGTGCTGCTTGTTCTTGTTTGCTGTTCCCCTCTCGAACTTTACGCTGAAGGCACTTTGGAATTATTATTGTGCTCCTTTCTTCAGGGTTTTCATGCAGACTCTGCCAGGGGCTGCTCAAGCTCTTATTGTTTCCAGTGACTTTATCACCTGAAAAGCCTGCCCTACAAATATTCCTCCACGCCCTAGGCTAAGTTTTGGGGTCTGTTGACAGAACCAGAGAACCACCAAGGTTGGAAAAGACCTCCAAGATCATCAAGTTTAAGCTGTGATTGATCCCCACAAGAGTTTGGGGCTTTTGTCCTGCTTTGTTCTTGGTGGTCATAGAACCAGAGATTATCCTGAACTGGAAGGGACCCCCAAGGACCATCCAGTCCAACTCCTGGCCGTGCAGAGACACCCCAACAATTCCCTCTCTCCCTGTCCCGTTGTCCAAAGGCTCCTGGAGCTCTGGCAGCCTTGGGGCCATGCCCACTGCCCTGGGCAGCCTGGGCAGTGCCCACCACCCTCTGGGGGAAGGACCTTTCCCTGAGATCCCACCTGACCCTGCCCTGGCACAGCCAGCACAGTTCCTGCACTACTTAAATCATCATCTGGAGACATCCATGATCTTACCTTCAGCATTTAAATTTTCCTGCTGCTTCCACCCCTGAGGTCTCACCCTCTGCTGAAGGACCCTCCTCCAGAGCCCGGGTTCAAGTGCAGCTCTTGGTGAGCTTTTTGAGCATCGGCAGCCCCAGAACTCCCCGGGTGCCCTCAGAGGCTCAGGATTTCCTTCCCATGGCTTGTTTTCCTCTGAGCTTCTGCAAACTGCCCAGAGTCAACTTCCCTGCAGCTCCAGCGCCCTGGAAAGAAAAAGTTTGTGTTCCCTTGTCACTGCCTGAAGTTGGAGCACCTGAGATGTACCGAGGGGAAGAGAAGACACTTGTTCCCAGCTAATGACTCGTGCCATTTGGTTGCAAGGCAGTATTAGGAGCTGGGAGGGAGTGTGAGCCCCCCGGATGCTCCAGACAGGTGCCATCTCTTCCAGGGCTTGAGTATTTTGGAGAGCGGCTCCCAAAAGGAGGGGATTTTGGTATTTGCAAGGCAGATCCAGGTGCTGTGGAAGGGGAAAGCTTGTGGATCCTGGAGAAAACAGCACTGCTCCAAACTCTCTTCAAAGATTCAATAATCCCAGGATCCCTGAGGTTGGCAAAGCCCTGCCAGCCCGTGGAGCCCACCCTGTGCCCGATGCCCACCTTGTCCCCCAGCCCAGAGCACTCAGTGCCACGGCCAGTCCTGCCTTGGGCACCTCCATCCAGGGCTGGGCACTCCAAACCTCCCTGGGCAGCCCCTGCCAAGGCCTCACCACCCTTTCCAGGGGGAAATTCCTCCTCCTGCAGTCCCACCTGCCCTGGCACTGAGGATGTTGGCTCTCCTCCTGTCCCTGTTCCCTGGGAGCAGATCCCAACCCTGCCCTGGATCCATCAGGGAGTTGCAGAGCCAGAAGGTCCCCCCTGAGCCTCCTTTTCTCCAGGCTGAGCCCCCCCAGCTCCCTCAGCCCCTCCTGCTGCTCCAGCCCCTTCCCAGCTCCCTTCCCTTCCCTGCACACGCTCCGGCCCCTTCATGTCCTTCCTGAGCAGAGTGGTCAGCACTGGACACGCTCCAGCCCCTCCGTGTGTCTCCTGTCTGAGTGTCCAGAACTGTCCCCAGGATTCCAGGTGTCACCTGCAGCCCATTTTGCCCAGTCCCTGCAGCCCTTTGCAGCTGCAGATCCCCACTCTCCGTAATAAACTCTCCCATCCTCAGCTCCCCTGGCCTCACATCTTTTTCTTTCCCGCTGCTCTAAGGTCAGTGTTTCGTGTTCATCATCAGAGTCCTGCCATGTCCTCAATTATCCTTTACCGCCGCGCTAATGATCTTTGGAATTGGCCCCCGGGAGTTAAAATATCTATTTAAGCACATTTTTTTTTCCGTCTGTGGCTCTCAGGAGTCAAAGCAGCTTTGCAGTTTTGGTGACCTCCCCCTCCGGCACTTGAATCAGCTGGTGGATTATTTTTGTTGCCTCACAACAACCGTAAGTCTGGTTTTTAAATAGAGATTTTCCTGCAGGTGAAGATTAATCTAAAATGCCTTTCCAAGGTCTGTGGGATGAAATTATCCACACACAAACAAGAAGTGAGAATTGAATTTATCTCGGGATATCTGAGAGCTGGGGTTGTCCCCCAGGCACGTGACTCTTGTACCATCTCATGTTGCTTTTGCTTAGAACAAAAGGATTGCACTTTTAATTAACATTTCCTTCCTCTGGTTCACAAGTTTTACTGAACATGTAATAATTTAACAAATTCATTTATATATCTCTCAAACCTCCTGTCCATGGTTTAGGTAATTAAAGCATTCCACCAAAAGTTAATTATTTCCTCCCTGTGTTCTTCTCTTGACTTTCACACTTTCACTGGTACCTCCACCACCCCATCTCAGGTGGGACTGACCTCTTTGGAAAGTAAATATGGGTTTGTCTCATTGTTTTTTCCTTCCTCTGGTTGGAAATAAAGCCCAAGTCCCCCATTGCTGTGCCCACCACCAGCTGGCATCTGGGCTGGCACAGGCTGGGGGCACACAAAGACCCCCCAGAGAACTGGGAATCAGCCCTTGGCACCATGAGGAAGCCCCGTGGATGCCACTTCACCGGCCACCTTTACACCTTCAAACCCAAGTCAACCCAAATAAACTTCCAGAGGGACCAGAGCATTTCCCAGCTCTGCGGCTTACCTGGAATAGCTGCTCCCAAGAGGAAGAAGCAGCTCCCACCTCCAAAATCCTGGAAAACAGGCTCTCTCAGAGCCTCCTCAGTGGTTTGTGGAGCTTCAGCCCCACCTCCTGAGGGTCTCGGCCAAGGGCTGATGGTTTGGACGAGGGGCTGGTTTGAACACAGGTTTCTAATTGACCCTTTGGGAAAGCAGCTTTTGCGTTTCCCCTCCTGGCTCAAGATATTTGTCTAATTCCATGTCCCAATCCAGTGGGAGATTGTCCTCAAAGAGTCAGTCCGGCTGCCCCAATTCTCTCTTTAGTCAGGGCAGAGAAAACACGTTCCAACTCCTCTTCTACTTCTGCCACCTCCACTGGGATGAGGAGCATTTTGTGATGGGGCTTCTCATCCCACTGATCGTGATGGAAATCTGGATGAGAAGGCAGGAGAGAGAAATATGATATGAATAAATGCTGGAATCTGCTTTGGATCCTGTGGATCCCACATCTTGTGCCTGACCTGACAGTGGTGCTTTGGTCACGTAAATCTTTAGGAAATGGCCCTGGATGGAACACATTTGAATACGGGAACAGGAGAACTTGAAAGGTAAACTCCTCTCTGAAAAGTAACCACAGAGAAACTTGTGACTTCCATGAGCCAAGAGAGCTTTTTGGCAGAGCTCACTAACCTGGAATAGCTGCTCCCATGGGGAAGAAACAGCTCCCATGTCCAAAATCCTGGAAAACAGGCTCCCTCAGAGCCTCCTTGGTGGCTTTGTAGAGCTTCAGTCCAACCTCCTGAGGGTCTTGGTCAAGAGCTGGTGAGGGGATGGTTTGGATGAGGGGATGATTTGGAGGAGGGGATGGTTTGGAGGAGAGGGGATGGTTTGGAGGAGGAAATGGTTTGGAGGAGGAGATGGTTTGGAGGAGGGAATGGTTTGGAGGAGGGGATGGTTTTAATGCCACTAAGTCAAACAGGACAGTCCATTTTCCTTTCTAGCCTTCTGATCCCAAAAAACAAAAGGCTGTAGATACTGGAAACTAATAACATAGATGGTAAAACATCCCTCAGATATCAAATTGTGAGGGCAACTTGAAGAGAAGAATGACTACCTTCACCTGGCTGCTGCCTGGACATCCCATCTGGGAGTTCATCATGGAATCCAGGAATGGTTTGGGTTGGAAGGACCTCAAAGCCCACTCTGTGCCACCCCCTGCCATGGGCAGGGACACCTCCCACCAGCCCAGGGTGCTCCAAGCCCCGTCCAACCTGCCCTTGGACACTCCCAGGGATCCAGGGGCAGCCACAGCTTCTCTGCCCACCCTGTGCCCTGCCCAGGACCGTCCCCAAGAGCTCCTCTCTGGGTGGCCTACCTTCTCCTCCCCATAAATGGAATTTTTCCTCTCCAATATCCTTCCCCCTTGGTCTCTGCAGAGGGCTGGCTGCGATAAATTCCTTTTCTTTCCCAGGTGTGCAGTTCCCAACTTCCTCAGGCAATTTTCCCAGCACTGTTTTGAACATTTCCAGCTCCTTGCTAATAGTTTTCCTTCAGTTCTTGCTCCCAATTAACCTTTCCTACTTCCTTTAATCCAGTCAACTGCACTTGCCACCATTTCCATTTTTTCATCTGCCTAATTGAGTTTTTTTCCCATCGCCCCTCTTTTGGTTGCCAATCTAATCCTATTGTTCCTGCTGCTGTAAAACCAGCTGGTTATTGATAACTCCTGGTCATTACTAAATGAAACTCGGCCTTATCAAGGCTCAGCCCTCAGCGCTGGGATGTGGAGATCAAACCTTCAGCGTTTTCCATCATTTCCCGAGGCTTGGTGGACTCAGTGCCTGGTGTCAGATGGTTCTGCTCAGTCCTTCAGGACCAGAACTCAGCGGTGGCTTTGGCCAGGCTTTATTCAAAATCCACGACAGGCAGTGAGCGACGAGCCCATCAGTTGGGGAGAGGTTCCAGTGTTCCTCAGCAAAACTGCTTTTACAGCGTAAAGAAATAGATGAATTGTTTCACCAAGAGCCTTCAAAATCACGGAATAAAGGTGAAAATGCCTTTGGGGGCTGGTGGCACCGACACCCTTCAAAGCCAGTCCCGGGTGTGTTGCCTTTTGAGTCACAGAGGAAGGAATTTTCAGCTTATTATCAATTCTTGGGCCTAAACCAAAAAATAATCTGGTAGTTGTTGCATATTCTTTATCTGTTTTTTTTCGCATGAATGAACCGAATGTTAATTCATGGATGACTCTGTGAAAACAAATACCTGGGGCTGGTGGAAGGTGGGATGAGAAGGGCTTTAAAGTCCCCTCCAACCCAAACCGTTCCTGGATTCTGTAATTTAAATAAAGGTGATTTCTCTCTTTTCTTTCCACCCTGATTGCAGTGAGGGCGCTCCCAGGGCTGGTTTCCTTCCAGGCTGACACGGTGGGGGATTATTTCACTCCCAGACTGAATTGTTGCCTGTTCTGTGTTCCTGCTTTGATCCACCAGGCTTCCAACCAGAAAAGCTCCAGCATCCCCTCTCTGGAAACACCAGATGTCTGGACACCCTTAATTGCCAAGTAATAAACTGAGTGGAATTAAATTAAAAACATCAGAAGGACCTGGAGCTGCTGGAGAGTCCAGAGGAGGTCCCAGAGATGTTCCAAGAGTTGGAGCCCCTTTGCTCTGGAGCCAGGCTGGGAGAGCTGGGGGGGATTACCTGGAGAAGAGAAGGCTCTGGAAGACCTGAGAGCCCCTTCCAGTGCCTAAAGGGGCTCCAGGAGAGCTGGAGAGGGACTGGGGACAAGGCATGGAGGGACAGGACACAGGGAATGGCTTCCCACTGCCAGAGGGCAGGGATGGGTGGGATATTGGGAAGGAATTGGTGGGTGGGAGGGTGGGCAGGCCCTGGCACAGGGTGGGCAGAGAAGCTGTGGCTGCCCCTGGATCCATCCCTGGGAGTGTCCAAGGGCAGGTTGGACGGGGCTTGGAGCCACCTGGGCTGGTGGGAGGTGTCCCTGCCCATGGCAGGGAGTGGCCCTGGCTCATCTTCAAGGTCCCTTCCCACCCAAACCATTCCCGGATTTTATGATCCTATGGAATAAACCCCACCTGGTGTCTGCAGCCTCCTCATTCTCATTTATTTGAGTGGGGGTTTTGCCCCAGATTAAGTTCTGAGGGGGATGATGGGGCAGAGGGGGCTGAACACGAGGTGGAGGTGGCTGAGCCATCACCCCCATGTGTTCCCAAGGGTCATTCCAAAATAAGCAGCAATTCCACACAGGGTTTTCTAGAGGAAACACGGATGGGAAAAAAATGCTGGATTTGTCACAAGCCACCCCTTGGGGCCAATCTGCCTCTCAGTGGGTGTTACAGACACTGATTATTATTATTAAATATTGGTATTGATTGCTATGGAAAGATGGATGGTTTCCGGTGTTTAATGTTTTTATCATCAAACCCTGTTGGGACAGGGCAAAAAAAAAAGGAGGGTGTTCTTGTACCACCTGATCATCCAGGAATGGAGCAGCCAGGGATTTAGTCTAAAGCCCAGCCACAGTTTCACCTGCAGGTAAAGCAGAGAAAAAGGCCATTTCAGGGGGAAATTCATCCTCCCTGCCTTAGACCCCCTTCCACAGAGGTCTTTGAGACCCTGGCCCTCAAGCGTGACCACCTGTGCACCTAAAAACCTTTTAATGCACCTAAAAACCTATTTATGCACCTAAAAACCTATTTGTGGAACTAGAACCCTATTTATGCACCTAAAAACCAATTTGTGCAACCAGAACCCTACTTAGGCACCTAAAAACCTATTTGTGCACCTAAAAACCTATTTATGCACCTAAAAATCACCACATCTGAGACAATGGCATAAAGTCCTACTGAAAGCAGCACAGGAGCTGAACCCCAAACCCTTTGTCTCCCCTTAAGGTCCTCACCAGCTCCTGTATCACATCTGGAGTCACCTTTTCCTAAGTCCAGAAAAACCTTCTCCTAAATCCAGAGGAACCGTTTCCTAAATCCAGAAAAACCTTTTCCTTAGTCAGGCTGCTCCATTTCTACACCACAGCTTGTAAGGTTGGCACCTTCATTTGCACAAACTTGGGGTTTCTTGGCATCCTGACCCTCCTCCAGCACCAAAGTGACACCAAAGCACTGGCAGGAGAAGATGGGAAAGAGCTACAGGTCCCAGCAGCTGTAAAGGTGACAGTTCCAAGGGAATGGTGTCATCTGGGAGGCAAATGGAATAGGAATGCTCCCGAGATGTTGCTGAGAAGAAGACACAGTGAAAACAAATGTCACTTTGGTCTTCAGACAGCAATTCTGAAATGTCTGAAGAACATCAAGCATAGGGACTGTGACACGCACCATCTTTTCCTCCTCTCCGTGTATATCCCTGTTTGAAACCATCCAAGTGCCTCTGTTTGTGCCTTCCATAAATACGAGACATTAAACTTGCCATAACTGTGGAATTCCAACAGCAAAGTTGTCGTTAACGAGGCCCAGCAAAGTGGGCCCTGTTAACAGTTTTAACCTTCAGATATATCAAGAGCACTTCCAAATCTCCAGTATTTTAATGAAATCGTTATTTTCTCTTAATGTTGTTGCAGGCTCATAACAGAAATGCAAATAACTAACAAAATTAAATCCTTTCAGGCATTCCCAGGGCTGCTGGTTATTTATTTATTTAAATTTAATATACAATGGTGGGAAACCATCGTATATTAAATTATGAGCAGCAAAACACAGCCCAGCTCTCCGAGCAAGGTCTCTCTGGTGGAGAGAACTCGTTAATGTCATTCAAATAAATTGGTGTGAAATATGATCATCCCAAGCTGTACATTTATTTACACTTGCAAATCAGGAATAACACAGTTAAGATGTATGAGGCAGCAATTAGGGACTGTGTCTGCAGGTATTCAAGGAAACATCAGGCAGTCCTGCTGCAGAAAAGGAATATTTTATTGCCAGGGTACCTGTCTAATTGAATAACGAGGCTTCCAACGCTCTCTCCCAGGTGGAGCAGCCGTGGAAATTTCGGCTGAGCGTGGAACTCATTCCCCTGGAGGAGACCTGGGATAACAGGAGGGTTTGTGTCTGTTCCTTGCATAATCTTTAATTGCAAAGCCCTGGTGGATGCCCTGCTCCGTGTGGGATGGGAGAATGGAATACAGTCCCAGAATCCCAGAATGGTTTGGGTTGGAAGGGACTTTAAACCCAACCCTGTGCCACCCCCTGCCATGGGCAGGGACACCTCCCACCAGCCCAGGGTGCTCCAAGCCCCGTCCAACCTGGTCTTGGACACTTCCAGGGATGGGGAATCCACAGCCTCTCTGGGAAACCTGAGAATCCCAGAACATTTTGTGCTGGAAGGACCCACCAGGATCATCGAGCCCAGCTCTTCAGTGAATGGACACCCAACCTCGGTGTCATCAGCACCACGTCCCAACCCACTGAGCTGAGCTCAGGGTTTTCATCTCGGTCCAACCTACATCTTTCCATGCCCGTGCTGCCCCAACTCTTCCTTCTCCCCCTTCCCCAGGGCCCAGCCCAGGGCAGGGCAGATCATTCCCTGCTCCCAGGAAGCCCCACCTTGGAATCACCCCCTCAGTGATGCCCAAAGGAGCATCTCAGGATCATTACTGAGTTGAATCATAGAATTGAAGAGGTTGGGAAAGACCTCCAAGATCATCAAGTCCAGCCATCAACCAGCCCCATCACGTTCAGCACTAACCCAAGTCCTCAAGTGCCATGTCCACACGTTTTCTGGACTCTTCCAGGGATGGGGACTCTACCCTTGCCCTGGTCAGCTGGGCTAGGACTTGACAACCCTTAAATTCCAATTTAAACCTTCCCTGGCACAGCCTGAGGCCATTTCCTCAACTGGGGTCCCTCAAAGCCAGGGGAGCAAGAGGGTGAGACCTCTGTGCCACCCAAGGGTGCTGAGCACTGGGAATGCTGCTGCTCCCACCCCACCTCTGGGCTTTGCTCGGCCTTTCCTGCAGTTCTTCAGCACACAGGGAGTTTGGAGAGAGCAGCTGGGACATCTCGGGCTTGCTGAAGGATGTCCTTCAGCATTCCCATATATAACACCCTTCAGCATTCCCATATATGACATTCTTCAGCATTCCCATAGGTCACATCCTTCAGCATTTCCATATATGACATCCTTCAGCATTCCCATATATAACATCCTTCAGCATTCCCATATGTAACATCCTTCAGCATTACTGTATGTCACATCCTTCAGCATTCCCATATATGACACCCTTCAGCATTCCCATAGGTCACATCCTTCAGCATTCCCATATATGACACCCTTCAGCATTCCCATATGTAACATCCTTCAGCATTCCCATATATGACATCCTTCAGCATTCCCATATATGACATCCTTCAGCATCACCTCATGTAATGTCCTTCAGCATTATCCCATACAACACCCTTCAATATTACCCCCAGCTCGTTTCCAGAGCAAATGGCTTTTCCCTGGATTTACCTGCCAGCAGTCAAGGTTTCTGCTCTTACAGGTTCTCATCCTATTAACAGTTTTGCTTAATTACATTGTAAAGGCTCATGGCAACCCTTTGGACACCAATACCCGGTGGTGCAGCTTCGCAGTGCAATGGAGGTGAATGTGAAAGAAAGAAAGAGCCTTTAATGAGTTTATCATCAGTACAACATGCTGGAATTTCTTCCAGGCTCCTGGAATCGGCAGAAGCTCCATCTGGGAGATAAAGAAGTCCAAGTGCATGAGGAGGTTGTGATTACTACACGTGCCGTTGTCGTATCAGTCACTGAGCAGCCCTGTCCTAATAAACCTTCTGTGAAATTTGTCATTTCCAAGGCAGATTAATGCGGGTTCCCGTAATGAAGTCATCACAGGGCCCAGGAATTGTGCTCCAGCTTTGTCACTGCGAGGAATGCCGCTGTCCCCAAAGGCTGAGGGGGGCTTTTTGTTTGGCCGCCGTTCTCTTATGGCTGAATTAGCCAGACGGGCTCTTCAATAACTTCCCTCTGCAAAGGGGTTTTAATGAGAACCCAGAAACTGGGAGGGCTGGTGTGGAATTCAACTTATTTGGATAAGATGATTCTCCAAGCTGCTCTTTGGGAACCTGTGGATTCGTGTCGTGGATCAAAGACCCGAATCCAGCTGTCCCTCCTTGTTTGTGCAGAGGAACACGGGACAAGGTGGAGGGTCAGGGTGGGTTGGCTGAGCAGCCATCCGTGGTGGCAGGAATTTCCCTGGACACAGGGTCGTGCTGGAACACGGCTCGTTCCAACGGACGGGCTCCATGTCCTTCATGGAAAGAATATTTGGCTCTTCTCAGGGGCTGCCATCTGTGTGGGGTCACCAAGGCTGTCCCCACGGCACCCGAAATGTCACCACTTCGAAAGGGCTGCATGGAAATTCAAGCCGGCAGATCACTGCTATTAACTAATAGCAACTGATTAATGGAATTTGTTTGGGTACAAAAGAAGCGGAGTCCAGATCCAGCTCCTCCTGCCACCAGAGGGGGTGTCTGACCTGGCACAGCTTTGCCAACACTGATTCCACCCCCAAAAACATTTATATTCTGCCAAGCCAAAGAGCAGAAAGTGCCACAGTTAAGGCTGCAAGCACAGGTTGGATCCACCCCCTCGATTTCTCCTGCTTTGTCTTCCCAGTCTGGATCCATCCCTTCCATTTTTCCTGGTGTGATTTCCCAGTCTGCATCCCCCCCCCCCCTCTCTTCTAT
>VWZG01002808.1:39950-53734 GCA_013396735.1 Grallaria varia
AAAAAACGGAATTCAGAGGAATCTCTTGATCCTTTTCCTCTGTCTTTTTTTTTTTTTTTTTGAAGTTTGCTACGTATGAAGACGTGAAGTGGACGCAGAACCACTGGAAATATTCCACCCCGAGTAGGTGGAATTCACTGTGTAGAGGAAGGGAAAAATATCTGTTTAGAGTGTCTAAGGTGTGATAATAGGAAAGCATAACAATAATAAACAATAACAACAATAATAATATAGAGAAGAAGGAGAAGGAGGAGTAGAAGAAGAAGAAGGAGAAGAAGGAGAAGGAGAAGAAGAAGAAGGAGAAGGAGAAGAAGAAGAAGGAGAAGGAGAAGGAGAAGAAGAAGAAGGAGAAGAAATAATACAATGTATATAGTGTGTAAATACACTATTTTGAGTCCTGTGTGTAAGCTGGTCTCAGACTGTCCAAAAGCCAGACCTTCAGAACATGCTGAGGGGTCTCTTGTTTGCAAGTAATTTGCACCCTGAGGTGCTGTGCCCTCACCCCGGGGACCTCCAGAAGATGCCTGCCCGGCTGAAATGTTCTCTGTTTGGGGGAAACCAAAACTGCACTGACATTCCTTCCCGTAGAGAAAATCCCTGGACATTAAAGAAGAGAGAAGTCCATGTGTTTCTGGGCCACATTAATAACCTGAAACACAGAATCCCAGAATCCCAGAATGGTTTGGGTCGGAAGGGACCTCAAAGCCCATCCCATTCCACACCTCCCACCAGCCCAGGTGGCTCCAAGCCCCGTCCAACCTGCCCTTGGACACTCCCAGGGATGGATCCAGGGGCAGCCACAGCTTCTCTGCCCACCCTGTGCCAGGGCCTGCCCACCTTCCCAGACAGCAATTCCTTCCCAATATCCCACCAAGGTCTCCCCTTTTCCATCTTAAAACATCTGGTTTCTTCCCCTGCACAGTAAATTGCCTGAGAGCTGTGAACTGAGTCTGAGGGCAGCAGAGAACAAGAGTCAGGGGAAAAGCAGCAAAATCAAGGTCATAATGCTGGATGGAAAGGTTGAGGTATCCAAAATTCCTATAATCCTGGAATGCCTCGCGTTGGAAGGGATCTTAAAGCCCACCTAGGAGGGGATAACAGGCTGTGGGTGTCACCTGAGTGGTGCCTGCACGCACTAACAAGCCAAGAGTAATGAGATTAAATAAAACAAGAACCTACTAAAACACTGGGTAGAAAATCCTTGTAGCACCAGGAATGAGCATTTTGCCACCCACGTCACGTAATTTTAATGCCTTTTGATTTTGGTCCGTGTGACGTGACCCACCTGTGACATTTCTGTGTTGGTTGGGATTCCAGGGCTGTGTTCTTCCAGGGCAGGAGACATTGCTCCATGTGGGATAATCCAGAACCCTGAACAGGAGAGTTTCAGCTCCTGGAACTTCATCAAGAATCAAATCAAATTAGTTTGTGAGCCTCTGATGTGAGCCAAGATTAGCCAAAAAGCCACTGTTGTTGCAAACTCCCATTGTTTTACCCGACTGCTCTTCAGCTCCTCGGCTTTTAATTACAACGTCCAGGAAGGAGCAGGGAAAGCAAAGCTCATGCTGGGAAATGCTGCTGGAAATGGAAGGGAATGTTCTGCTTAAATTATATTATCTTTTATCTGAAGTTGGTAACTCGCTATGAATAGCCCCACTCGCCATGAAATCAGCTCTTTGCTTCATTAAATCAAATTGAAAGCTGCTTTTCCCTCCTGAATGGAACTGCACAGGCAGGCAGGGAAATGGTGGGAAACCAAAGGTCCCTCAGAAATCACCTGCTAATCGTGGCCCAAGTCAGGGCTGCCACTTCTGGGGACAAAAGCCATCCTTCAGCTGCCATTGGGATGGGGCAGTGGGAGGGTGGCTTTGCTGGGAAGGCGCCCCTGTGACACCGGCACGGGGGGAAGAGAAGACTCTCCAGCCTGAGGTTTTGGAAGGTGCTTTGGTTGGACTCTCAAGTCACAACTGGATGTTCAGAGTTAAGGAGGAAGGGAGTGGAAGCAGGAGGAAGAATCCACCCACAGGAGTGACTCAAGCACCCAAAAGTTAAAAGATTGTGGTGTTAAAGGTGTCAACTGAACTTCAATGCCACAGAGATGCTCCAGGGCTGGAGCCCCTCTGCTCCAGAGCCAGGCTGGGAGAGCTGGGAATGTTCACCTGGAGAAGANGGATCCCTGGGAGTGTCCAAGGGCAGGTTGGACGGGGCTTGGAGCCACCTGGGCTGGTGGGAGGTGTCCCTGCCCATGGCAGGAGGTGGCTTTAAGGTCCTTCCAATCCAAAGCATTCCAGGATTCCACGACAAACCATTCCGTGCTCCCACGATCTGCTGGGGGAGCTCTGTGCCTCCCCACTGCCTGCACTGATGTTCTCTCCAAGTAGTGAAAGGGCTGGTTTTGCTCCTCTTTGAAAAATTATTAATGGCATTTGAACTAAAAAATCGAAATCAACCCCCTTCCCACCTCTATCCACACTGCTCATCCTGCCTCGTCTGTTCTGGCAGCATGATTTATTTAGTGTGATATTTCAGAAGCTGGAATTGGGTTTTTCTGGAAGGACATTCTGCTCTTCTCATCATCCGGGATTTTTCTGCCCTACCTTTCCTTGACTTTCTACTACTTTATAGTGAAAAAAGTGAAGCTCTCCCCATCCTTTGGCAAAGGTGTCAGCAATGGCAGATGAGGGGCTGTTTGGCACCAGAAATTAGTGGTGTAAGAACTGATTAATGCTGCCCCAGCAGATATTGAACCCGGCTCACATTTCACACCAGCTGCTCTAATGAGATTGATGGGGCTGCTCCCGAGGTCCCCCCAGGCCCATCCCTTCCTTGGGAAAGAACTGACCAGCAGAAATATGGGCAGATTAACCAGCAGACCAAGTGATTTATCAGCTCCTTTTTTCACAGACGCTGTTTTGAAGAGTTCTCCTTTGCTGCTCCATCTTGTCTGGAATTTCATTTGTGTCCTGCCCTTGGACACTTCCAGGGATCCAGGGGCAGCCACAGCTTCTGTGCCCAACCTGTTCCAGGGCCTGCCCACCCTGGTTGTCAAAAATTCCTTCCCAATATCTCTTTGATGTTGGACAACAAGAGAAAAAAAAACCACAACAACAAAAAATCACCAGACTTAAAAATCCCACTTCTTTGGAACTGAAGGTTTGGTGGTGGAATATGGACATGAGAATTTGTATCATAGGATCCCAGAATCTCCTGAGCTGGAAGAGACCCCCAAAGACCATCCAAGTCCAACCCCTGGCCCTGCACAGGCACCCCAACAATCCCACCCTGTGCCCCAGAGGATCATCCAAAGGCTCCTGAAGCTCTGGCAGCTTTGGAAGCCCTGGGCAGCCTGGTCAGTGCCCACCACCCTCTGGGGGAAGGACCTTTCCTGATATCCCACCTGAGCCTGCCCTGGCACAACTTCTTTGTGTTCCTGTTTCTTTCCTAACAGAAGGATTATTCCCGCATCTCTTCCAGCCGCCTCCTCACAGCTCTCAGGAAACAGACAGCTCTGGCTCCCACACATTTCAAAATCTTCATTATTTTCGCCCTTTTCAGCGACACCTCATAAAAAACAAATTATAAGAATGAAAATTGGGAAGGGGATGGTTTAATTTCTCTAAAGCAAAGCAATCCCTCCGGCTTATGGAAATTGGGCTGACCAATAAGAAATGGGGATGTGCAAATATCAGGGGGTAGGAAGGAGGTCATGGTGACACCAGGGCTGGTGTCACCCTGGCAGTGTCCCCTCACAGCACAGCCCTGGTGATGGGTGTCACATCTCCTTCATGGCCATCATCTCCAGTGGGAGGTGTCCCTGCCCGTGGCAGGGGGTGGCACTGGGTGACCTTTAAGGTCCCTTCCAACCCAAACCATTCCAGGCTCCTGCTGAATCATGCACCTCAAAACCAGGCCTTCAAACAAAGAAGAGCCATCTCACCTCCGGGAGGATCCTGGGGGTGTCTCCTTGGCATCTCCAGATGCTCCCGGGGTGGAAATCACTGTGGTGATCAGATTCAGTCCCTGGTGGGGTCGGTGCAGCTCTACAGGCTTGTCCCCATAGAACACGTGGCTTCTCAGAAGGACATCCACACCCTTATTTTGTTTTGCCTCAATTGGATTGATTATTAATAATGAACCTGATTATTCCTGAAACAAAAGCCATGAGGAATGGGGGAGGTTTGTGCACCACACCTTTTGCTGCCCGATTATAATAATGGCTTCAAAAATGAGGATTGCCTTTGCCTGGGAAGGGTGTTCTGCTGTCACCGGGAAAGTTTTCCTTGCAAGATTCCCACTGTGATGCCAAAAGGGAAATCTCATGTTAGATGGAAACTTTTAAGACATTTTGTCACCTTTATCAGCAGCAAAGGGTGGTTTGAAGCAAGAGGAGGTGGCTTAAAGCTGTGCCAGGGCAGGGGCAGGTGGGGCTGCAGGAGGAATTTCCCCCTGGAAAGGGTGGTGAGGCCTTGGCAGGGGCTGCCCAGGGAGGTTTGGAGTGCCCAGCCCTGGATGGAGGTGCCCAAGGCAGGACTGGCCGTGGCACTGAGTGCTCTGGGCTGGGGGACAAGGCGGGCATCGGGCACAGGGTGGGCTCCACAGGCTGGCAGGGCTTTGCCAACCCCAGGGATTCTGGGATTCTGTGGAATGTGCAGTTCCTTTTCTTCACCAAGTCCTTCAATATTCAACACTAAGTTGGACGAGAAACACTTTGTTGAGATGTTTTCAGGGGATAAGAAAGGGATAAACCTCCATGTTGTGAAAGAGCTGGAGTCCCACATCCTGCACCACGAAGGGAAGAGCACAGAGTCTCGCCGTGCCTTTGGAGGTCAGGTGTCATCAGGTGTCATCAGGACACCATCAGGTGTCCCAATCCATCCATCAGGTGGTCCCAATCCATCAGGCGGTCCCAATCCATCCATCAGGTGGTCCCAATCCATCAGGTGTCTCAATCCATCAGGCAGTCCCAATCCATCAGGCGGTCCCAATCCATCCATCAGGTGGTCCCAATCCATCAGGCAGTCCCAATCCATCAGGCGGTCCCTCCGGAGGGAAGAGTGTGCCAAACTTCCTCGTGCGCTTGTGCATCTGCCTGAATACAGATGGACTCCAGCATGTGCTTGCCCTCTTGTTCAGCGGGTTTCTTAATTGGAGAAGTTGTTTAAAGCAAAAGTCCTGCAGTGCCAGATTGGCCTGCCTTTCTTTTGGGGCTGGCGCCTTTAAAAACTCGGGATAAGAAATTACACCTCAGCATGGTGCAAAATATTAATTAAAGCCCCGCTCCTGCAACAATGACCCTGAGGGGAAAGAGACCCACCCAGGCAGCCACTTGTTTGCCTGAGCACAAGTTCTTTTGTACAATGTCTAAAAACCGGTGGCGTGACCAGGAAATAAACACCTTGAGAAGATAAAGGACCTGTTGCCTTTTTTCCAGTGGCAGTTTCTAGCCCCAGTTCCTGAAGGGTGCCTGATTTCTGGCTGAAACAGCAGGGAATAAACGCTGGAACTGCCCCATCTCCATCTGCCCAGGGACAAACCGTGATGAAATGTCACCCTGCATCCACTGCAGCTCAGGCAGGAAGTCATGGACACATGGACTCATGGAATTGTGGAGTGCTTTGGGTGGGAAGGGACCTCAAAATGGTCTTGGACATTTCCAGGGATCCAGGGGCATTTTGTTGCAGTTGAATCCCAGCAGGACTGTGGAAATTAATAATAGAGAGTGAAAGAGGTTCTGCAGCAATAACCAAACTTACCAGCCGATACAACGGAGTTTTAATTAAACTTTCTGAGTAATCAGCTCTGTCCAAAACCTCTGAATCTTTCCCAAGGAAGAATGGCCTTTCCCTTTTTCCATTTCCAATCAATATAGACCAAGCCATCAATACCTGAACTCTTTGCAAAGAGCTGGAGCTTTCCCCCATCAATCCTGAGACCACAATGCCTAAATACAAGGAAACAAACTGAAGGATCAGTGGGATCACTGAGCTCCATATCCACGGAGAACAGCAACATTCATTCCTGAGGAGACCAAATGGGCAGGAAACAGGGACAGGATAACAAATCCTTGCTGGGAATTGCTGCAGGTGTTGGCACCAGTTGTGTTCACCCAGTCCAACCAGCGTGGTGATAACACACCACCAGCAGGAGCTGTGGGAGTGAGGACCAACCTCATCTCCAGCCTTGATCAAGCACAGGCTCTGCCCTACCAGCTGTCAGTGCTGGAGGGGCTGAGGATCATCCCCATGATGAGATGGACATTCCCAAATGTTTCCCAGAGAGGCACGTCCATCCTGTGGCTGTTTGAGATTTAATGCTCCTCATCAGCACCTCGGGGGTTCCTTGCAGTGAGAGATGGGCTTGTGGTGGTGGGTTTGTCCTAAAGGAGCCACCAGCTGGGCAGGTGAGGGGACGTGGGGCAGTGCAGGGTCATTCTGCACACAGTGCACCCTGCGTGGGGGTCACAGAACCTGTGGGATGCCCGTGGGATGCCCATGGGATGCGCAGGTGATGATTCCCATGGGATGCTCAGGTCATGATTCCTATGGGATGCATGGATGATGATTCCCATGGGATGCACAGGTGATGATTCCCATGGGATGCCCATGGGATGCTCAGGTGATGCTCAGGTGATGATTCCCATGGGATGCTCAGGTGATGCTCAGGTGATGATTCCCATGGGATGCCCAGGTGATGATTCCCATGGGATGCCCATGGGATGCTCAGGTGATGATTCCCATGGGATACAGAGGTGATGATTCCCATGGGATGCACAGGTGATGCCCAGGTGATGATTTCTGTGGGATGCCCATGGGATGCACAGGTGATGATTCCCGTGAGATGTGCAGGTGATGATTCCCATGGGATGCTCAGGTGATAATTCCATGAGATGCTCAGGTGATGATTCCATGGGATGCTCAGCTGATGATTCCCATGGGATGCTCAGGTCATGATTCCTATGGGATGCATGGATGATGATTCCCATGGGATGCACAGGTGTTCACGCTTCTCTGGCCGCACAGTCACCATCGAGTGGCCCCAACTCTTTTCACTGCAGAAGCTCCCAGGTTTCTTCTCCCCAAAGGAAGTTCTCCACCAGGTGAGCAGCGTTTCCAGGAGCAAGGAGCCTTTCCAGGAGCACGGAGCCTTTCCTCCTCCAGGGGGAACTGTTCCGCTGCTCCCGAGAGCGAACCCCAGGGCAGCATCATCAGTGCTGGGTCCTGGAGGCTCCTGAGGGCGCGTTTCCCCCAGAATCGCAGGGCTGCAGCACGCCCAGCTCCTGGGATGGATATTCCCTGCTCCTCTCCATGGTCCCTCTGCTGCCACAGCATGAGAAGGAGCCTCTGCCCCTGGGTTTGAGCAGCACCCGCTTAACTCCCCTGCAGCAGCTCGGTTGGAAAAGACCACGGGATCGTGGAGTCACTGAGGTCGGAAAAGGCTTTCAGGATCATCGAGAACAACTTTTGACCTGCCAGCGAAATCAGAGGGTGAAGTGCCACGTTCAGCTGTTAAACGGGAAAAAAGTCTTTAAACCTGGACAAAAGAGGAGGGTGGGGGGGTCTTCAAAGACAACCTGTTTGGCCCATTCCTATTCCCGCCCCGTATTTTCCCTGAGTTCCTTGGCACCCGGTGGCAGCAAGGTGCAACTATTTCCATTTTATAGGAGTGGTACCAAAGGAGGTGGGGGAAGGTTTAGGCAGCAGAAAATAACGAGGCTTCTTCTTTGTTTCCCAAAATCAGCAAAAGCTCTGCCCTGACCCAGTGAACCCCCCTGTGCACTCAGGGATCACCTCACGGATCTCTTTGCCGACCTGAATTCCACGGGGAAGTGCTGGATGTGCTTTCTTTGGAGGCTTCTCCCCGTAAATCGAGGCAAGAAACAACTCCGTCCCTCCAATTTTCCGTCACTTTATGGGTATGAATTAAAAAAGCTGCTTCCAGACATCAAGAACATCCATCACGGGGGAGGGAGAAAAAGCTGCACATCCCTCAGGATCGAAAGAAAACCCCACCAAAAAACCCCCCCACCCCTTTGTTTTGTGTCACTTTGTGTCACATCAGCCTTACCGGGCATGTGCAGCTCTTGAAAAACTCCTGCAGAACTGGATGGTCAGAATATTTTTATTACTTTTTTTTTTATTATTATTTTTGGCCAGCTGTTTTCCAGCCCCCGCCTGACCCCGAATTCATAAGAAGATTATCTTTGGAGCTTGGGATGGGTTAGGGAGGAAGAGCCTCTCGATATTGTGTTCAATTTTTTTATCCTTGAAATGAGGCTGAAACTCAAACCGTCTGAGGTGATGCTTTAAAATAGTCTGTTGGTGTCCTGAAGTCAAGGGAATGTTGGGAGAGAGGGGCAGGGGAAGTGTCACTGCAGGTGTTTGTGGGGCTCCAGGAGCTGGAGAGGGACTTTGGACAGGGCACGGAGGGACAGGACAAGGGGGGATGAATTTCAGCTGGAAAAGGGTTGATTTGGGTGGGATATTGGGAAGGAATTGGTGGGTGGGAGGGTGGGCAGGCCCTGGCCCAGGGTGGGCAGAGAAGCTGTGGCTGCCCCTGGATCCATCCCTGGGAGTGTCCAAGGGCAGGTTGGACGGGGCTTGGAGCCACCTGGGCTGGTGGGAGGTGTCCCTGCTCATGGGAAGTGCAATTGGATCATCCTTAAGGTCCTTCCAATTCAAAGCATTCCATATTTCCATGTTAGACCCTCTCCCAGGGTACAGGACACACCAGAGCTTGGTCTCCCTGCGACAAGAGCAAGCCAAGCCCAAGTTTTCCGTGTGGATTTGGTGGAGCAGACCCTTGAAAACACATTCCTCATGCCATGGTGAGGATGTCAGCTGCCTGTCCTCTCTCCACACCTGGAACTTGTCATATCCCTGGAAAAGGCTCTGCTTTTGGCAGATCCCACTGAACAAGATGCTTTTGAGAACTCCCGCCGAGCCCTATTTATAGCCCAGACCTGCCTGGGTGAGGGATGAGCTCCTTGGATAATTCAGGGATTCAAAGGAAAAATCACCGGGTTCCCGTTGGGGGCTCTAATTATTTTATGTCTCACAAAGACCTGCTCCTCCACTTCCACAGTTCAAAGAGGAAAAGAGTTTTATCACTCGGAAAAGGCCAGACAAATGCAGGTCTCTTTTTTCACTCCGAATGTTAATGATCAGATTTCTCCTCTCCCAATTACGACCCAACCGATGTCAATTAGTGCATGTCCTGTGACTAAAATCTGTCTCTTTACTTGCTGCTTGCAACAAAAAGCACCAGGACGTGCCAAAAGGCTCAGCAGCCACCTGGCTTTCGCAGCGTCGCGTGTTGCAGAGCTCCCGGCACGCTGGGAGGCAAGACTTGTGCCAGGAATTGCGTTTGCTCCCTTTTGGAAGAACGAGGGAAGGGCATTGGACAGCTTTGGAGAGCCAAATGCAGGGCCTGGAGAGAGCCAGGCCTGCCCCAAACCTGAGGAACTGCCCTGGCCAAGGAGCAGGACAACACGCTGGGGTGCAGCAAGGCGTGGGAATGGCTGAGCAGAACTGTCCTCGTCCACCCAAAACGATGCTTTGAGGGGGGAGATGAACGTGATGGAGCAGGAGGAGGGAGACAATAAATCCTTCCATTTGGGATATTTTAATTTGAGCTCGTTATTTCCCCACTAAAACTGAGGGGAGGGTGAGGAGTTGACTCTGCTAAGGGGTTTGGGACTGAAGAACTCAGATTCTCCTTGCTGGGAACAGCCAAACTCAAAGCCAAGTCTTCTTTGACCATAAACAAGAGACATCATTTACATGATAATGCCAAGGAGTTTGGGGGAGATTTTTCTCAGATTAACCCATATCTGGACCAAAGACAATCACAGTCACAGGCAGAGTGAATTCACCACTGGTTGTGTTTCACCACTGGTTGTGTTGATTCCTGGTTTGTTTGTTTGTTTTTTTCCTGGGAGCTGTGGGTTCATCATGGACACAGATGGAACCAATGGACAGAAAGCTGTAACCCCACAGGTTACATGGCCCCACAAACCCCAGAGACCCCACAGATCACATAGACCCCATAGATCACATAGGCCCTATAAACCAGATGGGCCCTATGGTTTCCACAGGCTCCATCAATCCTGTAGGTTACATTTACTCCATCACCCCACAGACCCCATAGGCCCCACAGACTCCACCACCCCATAGACCCCCATAGGTTCCATATACTCCATCATCCCATGGACCCCATGGGTTCCACAAGTTCCATCACCCCATAGACCCCATGGGTTCAATAGGCTCCATCACCCCATAGACCCCATGGGTTCCACAGGCTCTGTCACCCCCATAGACCCCATGGGTTCCACAGGCTCTGTCACCCCCATAGACCCCATGGGTCCCACAGCCTCCATCACGCCATAGACCCCATGGGTCCCACAGCTTCCATCACCCCATAGACCCCATGGGTTCCACAAGCTCCATCACCCAATAGATCCCATAGGTTCCATATACTCCATCACCCCATAGATCCCATAGGTTCCATATACTCCATCACCCCATAGACCCCATGGGTTCCACAGGCTCTGTCACCCCCATAGACCCCATGGGTTCCACAGCCTCCATCACCCCATAGACCTCATGGGTCAATAGGCTCCATCACCCCACAGACCCCATGGATCCCACAGGCTCCATCACCCCATAGACCCCATGGGTGAATAGGCTCCATCACCCCATAGACCCCATGGGTTCCACAGGCTCCGTCACCCCCACAGACCCCATACTCCAGGCACCAGAAGCACCCTGACCCTCCTCATTTCTTGCACCCTGGAGCAAGTTTATTGCTGCCCCATGCACACTGCAGTCACACATTCCTTTCCTCTCGGCCCTCTGGTTTCCCGTGCTGGTGGCACATTCCCTCCCCCAGCGCTCCCAAATCCCACCTTGGATGCTCTCCACCAGAAGTGGCAGCGGCCTCAGAGCCCGGGGATTAGTGTTTGTGGGAGGCGAAACCCCTCCTGAAGAGCATGCCTGATTTATGAACCACTCTCCACTCCCTCTTTTGAATAACAATTTGATTATTCTTCGCTGCATTCGGGAGAGAAAAATGCTTCTAATCCTGTTTAACCCTCTTTGGGTTCTGAATTAGTTTCCTAAGCTTTTAGGATGATGAAAAGGCATTACTGTTGTCTGGCACCATTTCTTCCCAACCACCTGGTGGCCGCCCCCCAGCCCTGTAATGCTCCTGAGCTTCCCCCAGGGTGCTGGGAATCTAGGGAATTTCCACAGTGATGGTGCTGCAAGGAGGAAGAGGTGATTCCTTCCACAGCTGTTGTGCACTTCAAGGTGTAACTTCCTTGGACTTCATGGCCCTTTGTGGCTTGCATTTAAAGCCAATTTAAAAAGAACCCAAAAAAGGGAAACAAACCGCTGGAGTCTGGAAGATTCTCCCTTCTTTTGGAGGATTTGGCAGTCACAGCTCTTTGGTCTTTGTGAGCTGCTCTCCTGTGTCTGTTTTGCTGAAAGAGGGAGGAAAACCTGTCTGTTCATGTGAATAGAATCAGAGAATCCTTCAAAAACCCTCCGAGATCATCGAGTCCAACCATCCCCCAGCGCTGCCGAGGCCACCGCTGACCTGTGTCCCCAAGTGCTACATCCACAGGGCTTTTAAATCCCTCCAGGGACAGGAACTCCACCACTCACTGGGCTGGACCACCCTTTCCATGAGGAAATTCCTCCTGCTGTCCCACCTGCCCCTGCCCTGGCACTGAGGCCGTTCCCTCTCCTCCTGTCCCTGTTCCCTAGGAGAAGATCCCAACCCTGCCCTGGATCCATCAGGGAGTTGCAGAGCCAGAAGGTGCCCCCTGAGCCTCCTTTTCTCCAGGCTGAGCCCCCCCAGCTCCCTCAGCCCCTCCTGCTGCTCCAGCCCCTTCCCAGCTCCCTGCCCTTCCCCGCACAGCTCCAGCCCCTCCGTGTCCTTCTTGTCACGAGGAGCCCCAGGGCTGGAGGTGCCCCAGCAGTGCCAGACAGGGAGACAATCTGTCCCCTGGTCCTGGTGGCCACACTGTGGCTGGCACAAGACAGGTCTCCCTTGGCTGAGCTCTTGGTTATCCTTATTTTGACTGCGGGAAGGGCAAGCGGCTCATCCCTGGGATGTCCCATCACACCATTCCCTCCTCCCTGACACCACCCAGCAGTATTTTTTTCCTTTTCCCCCAGGGAAAATGAAACCCCAGTTGCAATCAAACAAGCTTTTTTTTTCCAGCCAAGTGAACCCTTTCCTTCATCAGCAGGAGCCACCATTGGGTGCTCCCAGTCAATAAAGGCTGAAGGTCCCTCCTTGTTAAACGCTCCTCACCCGCAGGCTTTGGAGGCACAACTCCACTTCCCAGACACACACCGTCCCCACGGCTGTGTTGACAGCCAACGCCTCTCCCCTGGTGTTTGTTGGGTAGATTGGGAGACACCAGGGATCTGGGGAGGGATTTTTAATGTCATTATTCCCACCGAGATCTTCCTGCTCTACAAACAAGCTGTTGATTTTAATGGGGTGACTTGTAGAGTGCCACATTATTTCGGGCGATTAGGGTGTAGTGGGTTGACCCCAGCTGGATTCCATGGTCTCATTAAAGCCAGGACATAGGGGAATTGTGATTCGATGACTTCTCTTGGTCGCCCCCACCCATAATGGGATGTGCAGGCAGTGACAGGGTGGCTGGGCCTTCCCTTCCCACGGAAACAGGGAGAGGGTGAGATGGGAAGTGCCATCTGCTCCCCGGCTCTGGGAGGTGTGATTGCAAAGACATCGAGGTGGGTGAACTTGCCTGGGTTTCGTGGCTGTTTCTGGTTTCTGGCTGTTGCTCAGCAGCTGCAGTTTCCAGGGCTTTGGGAATTTCTGGACTTTTTCCATATTTCTCTCTCCTGTAGGAATTTTTCCACAAAACAGGGTTTGCTCTTCGAGTCATGGAATCATTTGGGTTGGGAAAGCCCTCCGAGATCGAGTCAAACACTTCCCCAGCACTGCCAAGGCCACCACTAAATAATATCCCCACGTGTCACCTCCACAAGGCTTTTAAATCCCTCCAGGGTTGGGGATCCACCCCTGCCCTGGGCTGGACAACCCTTTCCATGACCAAATTTTCCTTAATATCCATTTCAACCCTCCCCAGGCATAACCTGAGGCCATTTCCTCTTGTCCCATTGCTTGTTCCCTGGGAGAAGACACCGATCCCACCTCCTCCTGTCAGGGAGTCCTGGAGAGCGAGAAGGTCCTTCCTGAGCCTCCNTTCCATGACCAAATTTTCCTTAATATCCATTTTAACCCTCCTCAGGCATAACCTGAGGCCGTTTCCTCTTGTCCCGTTGCTTGTTCCCTGGGAGAAGACACCGATCCCACCTCCTCCTGTCAGGGAGTCCTGGAGGGCGAGAAGGTCCTTCCTGAGCGTCCTAAAAGGTTCATCCATCATTCCCATGGCTTTGGGGCTCTCGGGGTGCAATAAACTTCTGCCAACCCTAAATGACTAAAATGAGCAGGTCCCCAAGGGGTGCCTTGGTGGGAAAAGGCCCTTCCTGCTATGGGGTGGGGAGGAATTGGTGTCCCAGGTCCTGCATGGAGAGGAATCTCTTGCCCGCGATGTCCCACGTTGTGTTTTTGGGCTCTTCCAGTTGCCTGCGGGGATCAGCAGAAGCCCCTGGATGTCCCTCACCATTCCCACCCCCACGGTGCCTGTGGCGGGGCCATCAGGAATCCCATCTTTTATTTTGCCAGGTTTGAATGAATTTTTGGGGGGGTTATTTCATCCCCACCATCGCCGTTCCCCGGGC
>VWZG01002808.1:67658-91037 GCA_013396735.1 Grallaria varia
ATGCCCACCCTGTGCCCGATGCCCACGCTGTGCCCCATGCCCACCCTGTGCCCCATGCCCACGCTGTGCCCGATGCCCACCTTGTCCCCCAGCCCAGAGCACGGCGTTCCTCGGACGCCTCCAGGGCCGGGCACTCCACCGGGCTCAGGGCTGAAGCCGCTTTGCTCAATATTTAAGAGATGCTTCTCGTTATTTAAAATGCTCCTAAAAGAGCAGGTAATGAAAGGAGCCCCTTTAGCCCTCTGGACGGGGTTTGGAGCCACCTGGGCTGGTGGGAGGTGTCCCTGCCCATGGCAGGGGTGGGATGGGATGACCTTTAGGTCCCTTCCAACCCAAACCACTCTGGAATTCAATGATTCTATGCCCATTCCTTGGGTTTTTGGGGGGTTTTTTTTTGGCGATCCGAACGCCTCAGAGAAAGAAAAAGGAACCGAAAAGCCAGGCGTGCACATTTGCATGTACAATGATGCCCCCTAATTTGCCGCCGTAATTACCACGAGAGCACATTAAAATCACGTCATAACACCCAAAGCGGGCAATGAGGCGCGTGTGCGGGTCCACCCTGAGCGCTGCCGCTTCCACCCCGGCTCCCGTGTCAGTATTTGCGCCCATCTCACGGGTTTTACCGGAGTCTTTTCGTGTGACAGTCCCTGGTGTCCAACACGACAACCCTGAGTGTGTGTGTGTGTGTGTGTGTGTGTGTGTGTGTATACATTTATTTACTGTTTCTTTCCCAAGCAAGTGAAGTGCTGCCTTTTCCCCACGCAGAAGCCACGGAAAGAAGGCAAATAATTCCATTTCTTCTCGGGAATCATATGGTTAAAGGGAATTCTGGTGGATCTGCTCCTGCAGCTGTGGGCAGTGCTGGGCAATCTCAAGGTAAGCACTTGCAAATACCAACTTTCCAAGGTGATTTACCAGCATAAAAAAAGTGATCCTTGGAGGCCGTTTGGCCCCTTTGTTTATTCCGGAGGATCATCGAGCCCTCGTTATCTGTTGTTTATCTGTAATCAGGCCAAGGCAAGCTTTGCTTCATTCATCTCCTCGTTCCGCCCCTGTTTCAAAGTGCCCCCTTCATCTGCGGTAATTACCGAGCGCTTCTCACATCCCGCCGGTTTTGAAAGCCGCTGAAAATCCAATTAATGCAGAAGTCGAGGATTCCTGCCTTGCTCCGGGACTGCCTGGAGCCCTTTGCTCGCTGTGAAGTGTGAAGTGCTTTTGCCTTTGAGTCGATGTTCTGCAAGGACCACTCGTTTATGGAAGGGCTCCTCCGCTCCTGCCGCACCACCGCGCCGCTGATGGGTTCCTTGAATTTCATGAGCTTTCCAAGCGGAGATGTGGCATGTTCCAGTTCAGCCAGCTTTGATAAACCCGCAGCTTTGCTCGTGCCTCTGGTTACACCAAGCGAGGTCCCCAATGTCCATCTGCTCCCACCTGGGTCACTCTTGCTGCTCTCAGAGAGCTGCGGTCACGCTGAGGGGCACCTTCCCGCTTCTGCTCCATCCTCTGGCTCTCCAAAGGTCCCAGGGACCTCTCTCACAGAGATCCTTCTCACAGACACCCAGAGATCCTTCTCAGAGATCCTTCTCACGGACACCCAGAGATCCTTCTCATGGACACCCAGACATCCTTCCCACGGACACCCAGACATCCTTCTCAGAGATTCTTCTCACGGACACCCAGACATCCTTCTCACAGAGATCCCTCTCACAGAGATTCTTCTCACAGACACCCAGAGACCCTTCTCACAGAGACCCTTCTCACAGAGATCCCTCTCACAGGCACCCAGAGTTCCTTCTCACAGAGATCCTTCTCACAGACACCCAGAGACCCTTCTACAGAGACCCTTCTCATAGAGATCCTTCTCACAGGCACCCACAGATCTTTCTCCCAGCTCCAAGCAAAACACCTGCAGAGTTCTCTGACCCACCCACTTTGGTGTCCACCATCTGAGTACTGGCTCCTCTCCACAGTTGTTTCCCTACCCTGCTGAGCTGTCCAGGAGCAGTGAGATCACCTTTTCCCTCCTCCAGATCTGCCCAGGCTTCACTTTGTTCTTGGCCAGCACCTCAAAACACATTCAGTTGTCTCCACCTCTCCAGAAGGTTTTGTCCTTCCTCTGGCCAAAACTCCTGAGCTTGTAGGCAGTTTAATTCCAGGAGATCACAACCAACAGGCTCCAAAATAAAGAGGTGGGATCAGCCCCTCCAAATCCCGCTCACCAGCTGAAGGAGAGTTACAGGAACACAATTATTTGGGTTGGAAGGGGGGCTAAACATCACCCAGTGCCACCCCCTGCCATGGGCAGAGACACCTCCCACCAGCCCAGGTTGCTCCAAGCCCCATCCAACCTGCCCTTGGACACTTCCAGGAATGAGTTTGAAGGGAAATTTGCCTTATTTTCCGTTCAGGCTGACCCTGCCCGGAGAAGGGTGTGGGTGGCTTTGCCATGCCGTGAAGGCACTTGGCAGATGTCACAGGAAGCTTTTCACAGCCAGGCTGAGCCATCACCAGGCCAAGCCATCACCTGATCCATCTTTCTTCCCCAGAAAATGGCATTAAATGGATTGGAGGTGCCTCTCCTGCAGCTGGGGTGGGGACAAAGCCAATGAGCCCTCAGAGGGTGACTCAACCAACCTGAACCTGCTTCCTTAGCTCTGTCACTGTCGTGAGCGGAGCAGGTCACGGAGCTGTTGTTGGGGTGGGCTGACCCCTCAGTCCCTGTCCCCGAGCTCCCTGGGACCACATGAGCTGCTTCCCACACAATGGCTCATCTCAAGTCTCTAATCAAACTTCAGAGAGTGCAAAGATTTCAAGGGAAATTAAATGTAGGAACCCGAGCAGGAGACACAACGCAGAGAGGGAATTAGGAAGGTCATAAAAAGAGCTGTTAAATCACTTGGGTTTGCGGGGATTTTTGAGGCTCCATCTCTAGCAAATAATTTTGTCATTACACTTCTCATCATCACTTTAAATAACCTCCTTTACAGAACAAAGAGATTAATTAATCCCATTAGTTCAGATGTGCTAGAAGACCCTAATGAATTTTCATGTAGGATTTATGTCTTCCTCATCCTGACAGTCAATGAAAGGATGGGGAATATGGGAAATTTCCTTGGTGGGCAATTGGTGTCCCTTCTTTCCTGTCAGGATGTGGTTTTTTGGGGCAAAATGACATCTCTGATGTTACTGAGGGGGTGTTTGCTCCCACATTCATGTCCCAGGGTTGTGTGACCCCTTGGGCCACCCTGAAGGTGTGTCAGGGAAGCCTCAGTAGTAGAGGACCATCATGAAAAGGACCATAAAGTCCATGAGGAGACCTGATGGAGAGATGAAAAGGCAGAAGTGAGCAGAGAGGAACATGGGAGGACCATCAGGGGCTCCTCCAACCTCCAAAAACATGTGGAACCACTTTACCACTGGGAACACGACAGTGACAGTCTCTCTGAGATGTCCCTGAAAGTGTCCTAGACCAGGCTGGACAGGGCTTGGAGCAACCTGGGCTAGTGGGAGGTGTCCCTGCCCATGGGGAGTGGAACTGGATGATCCTTAAGGTCCTTCCCACCCAAACCATTCCATGATTCTTTAACTCAGTTCTTGGCTCTCAACAATATGAACTGAAACTCCTTGGGCCACGTCTCGGGGTTGGGCTGCAGTAGGTTTGGACACATGGGCTCAGAAAATGTGCCTTCCTCCTTCCTCCATCACCTGAAGAGCTTTACAAAGCCACACAACTCCAAAGGCAAGCCCTGCATGTGCTTTTTCCTGGTGCCAAAGGATAAAGTTCTGGAGGAGAGAACTGGAAATGCACTTACACTGAGAAAGTGCAAAGAATGAGGGAATGGAAACCAAACCTGGCCCTGCAACCAGCCCGGCTTCCAAAAGTCACTGGAAGTCCTCCTGGAGCAGACTCTTCATCACAGCAGGTCGATGGGCAGTCCTTTCAGAAGAATCCCAGTTTCCAGGTCCTCCCCATGCCATGGTTTGGACCAGAAGGATTTGCAGAGCAGCACTTGGGACCCTGCACTCATGTCACTGCACTAATTAATTTAATCAGAGCTCTCCCCTTCTTTTCACCGTATTTACTGACTTCAGTGTAGCATCTTCCTTCTTGCAGAGCTTTTTGAGGTTGTAAATAAATTCCTTTCGACTGTTTACGCCTGTCCGGCCTTTTGAAATGCACCAGTCCAGTGATATGTTGCTTTTTCTCGCCGGGCTCATTCCTCATCTGGAGAGTTAATTGAATTGCCAGTTTATCTGATTTCATCCTTCCCAGAAAGCGTCCCCTGCACTGTCACAATTTTCATGGCTTCATTACAACGTACGTGTTTATGAGCATGGAAAGGATTAGTGGCTCCTTTTTTTACGCCCACGCCGCGGAGCGCGTTGGAATTCTCTGCTGCGGAGCAAGGAGCGTTTGGACAAGGCTCTGAGGGACAGGGTGGCATTGTTGGGTGTCTGTGGGGGACCAGAGTTGGACTGCATGATCCTTGGGGGTCCCTTCTAGAATATTCTGGGATTCTGGGATTCCATGGTTCTCTGGGTGATGCTGGTGACTGCCAGCACCCCAAGTGTCCCTGCCCCTCCTCTGTGTCCCACTTGTATCTTAAGCAGCTCCTCTCTGACTTTGTCTCCTTGTAGAGAAGATGTTCGGGGTCACCAAGCTGAGCAGTGACACTCCTGAAGGATGGGATGCCATCCAAAGGGACCTGGACAGGCTGGAGAAATCCCAGGTGGTTTAACAAGACCAACTGCTGGTGCTGCACCTGGATCGGGGCAACCCTTGGGATCAGTCCAGGCTGGGATGAGCAGATGGAGCAGCCCTGGGAGAAGGACTTGGGAGGCTGCTGGGGGAGAGGCTGGAAATGCCCCAGAACCCCCCGTGCCCTGGGCTGGACCCCCAGTGTGGGCAGCAGGGCAGGGCAGGGCAGGGCAGGGCAGGGCAGGGCAGGATTCTGACCCTCTGACCCACCCAGGGCAGATCCCCCTGAAGAGCTGCCCCAGCCCTGGGAACAACAGCACAAGGACCTGGAGCTGCTGGAGAGGCCAGAGGGGGCACCAGGATGGGCAGAGGATGGAGCAGCTCTGCTGGGAGGGAAGGCTGGAGAGAGCTGGGATTGTCCAGCCTGGAGAAGAGAAGCTTTGGGGTGACCTCATTGTGGCCTTCACGGACCTGAAGGAGCTGCAAGAAACATGGGGAGAGACCATTGACAAGGGATGGAGGGACAGGACACAGGGATTGGCTTTATGCTACAAAAGGTTGGATTTAGGTGGGATATTGGGCAGGAATTGGTGTCTGGGAGGGTGGGCAGGCCCTGGCACAGGTTGGGCAGAGAAGCTGTGGCTGCCCCTGGATCCATCCCTGGGAGTGTCCAAGGGCAGGTTGGAGGGGGCTTGGAGCCACCTGGGCTGGTGGGAGGTGTCCCTGCCCATGGCAGGGGGTGGAATGGGATGATCTTTAAGGTCTCCTATGATTCCCTGACAACAGGATTCATCTCAGGGCACCAACACAAAGTAAATAATAAATGAAGGAAAATAGAAAAGTTCTTAACTCAGAAACTGAGATGAAACACAGAAGTGGAAGATTTGGGTTTAGGGTATGGAAAAGGTCTTTCAAGGCTCTCAGATGTCCCACCCCTCCTGAGAAAAGCAGTTATTTGGGGTTCTCTCAGTCATGGGGCACTGAGCTTATGGTGTTCCCTTAGAAATATTTACTGTGCAAATGGTTTAATTGTATCTGAGCCATCCACTGGGACACAAAAGTGGATGATAATATAATATAATGTAAGGTAATGTAATGTAGTGTGATATGATATGGTGTAGTGTAATATGATAGAATATAAGATGATGTAATATCATACAACATGATAGAATAGAATAGAATGAAATAAAATATGAATGAGTAAATGTGTCCCTTAAAACCATAGAATTCCAGAGTAGTTTGGGTGGGAAGGGACCTTAAAGCCCATCTTGTTCCACCCCCTACCACGGGCAGGAACACTTTCACTATCCCAGGTTGCTCCAAGCTCCGTCCAACCTCATCTGGAACAATCCCAGGTCTTTTCCAACCTGAATGATTGTGGGGTTCTAGGATTCTAACATCACTTCCATGGTGCTGACAGAGCAACCTGAAAATCTTTCTACCTTCCTGTTTCCCTCTGATTAGACTAATTCTCACAGAGGATAAACACAAAAGGGTCTGGAAAAAAAAGACTATTTCAGCCGTTTCCAGCCGAAGGGTTTGCTCAGCCACCGTGGTGTTGTGTCCCAGAGCTGCCCAGAGAATTAAACAGATTGCATTCCAAAACACTTCACCTGGAAAAGGATGGGGGCTGGCATGGGCAGCAGCAGTGCTGTGCCCCTGAGTGCTGCCTGGCGCTCAGGATGCTTTTCAGGTGTCCTGGGAAGGAAAAAAGGCCTTTGGAGCAAAATTATACTGGAGCCCTGACTGCAGGAAAAAATGGGTTTGGGGAATTGGAAAGACTGGAAAGGGATGTTTGGACTGATCCCGGGATTTTAGCTGGGCATCCAGCAGTCCATCCATACCCAGTGGTGTCATCTGAGAGAGCTGGGATGGATAAAGGCTGGAATTCAGGGCAGACAGGCAGAGTTCCAGCCCTACTCTGCACCATTTTTCCAGGCATCTCCCAACCTGTAAGGAGGCCCTGGAGATGCTGCAGGGCTGGAGCCCCTCTGCTCTGAAGCCAGGCTGGGAGAGCTGGGGGGGCTCACCTGGAGAAGAGGAGGCTCCAGGGACACCTGAGAACCCCTGCCAGTGCCTGAAGGGGCTCCAGGAGAGCTGGAGAGGGATATTTGAGAGGCAGAAGCAGCAGGAAGGGTCCTGGGAGGCTCCCCTCGCTCCAGTGGCAATTCCCTCTTAAAAAAAAGAGCAAATCTGAACCCTGTTTCCAACCTGAATTTCCCTGCCAGGCTTCAGCTTCCAGCCACTTCCCAGGATTTTTCTCTCCTACCTATTTTTGGTTTTGTTTTTTTTTTTTTTTTTTTGGCAGAATTTATGTTGACTCTGGCAATAATCTCTCCACGTCGGAATCTCTGGGCTGTGTCCAAGCCAAGTGCTGACCTTTCCTTTGTCCAGCTGAAGAGCCAGAGCCTCTGGGGGCTCCCAGTGCAAGGCTGGCACGGAGAGGAAGCTCCAGGACACAATTGTTTGGAGGTTATGTGTAAATAAGTGGCTCCTCCAGGATCATGAGAGGGCAGCAGACATGGAGTGGAGATGGAGCTAAGACCAAGTTCGGAGAGCCCATGGAGAGTCTCCTCCCTGCGGCGTGGAAATATCGGAGCTGGGAAGGTTTGGGTGGTGACAGAAGGTTTCAGCCCCACCTGAGGCACGTCCAACACCAGCAGCTGGGGTGAGACACTCACAGGACATGCAGCAAAGAATCCTGGAATGGTTTGGAATGGAAGGAAGCTTAGAAATCATCCAGTGCCACCCTTGCCATGGGCAGGGATACCTCCCACCAGCCCAGGTGGCTCCAAGCCCCGTCCAGCCTGGCCTTGGACACTTCCAGGGATCCAGGGGCAGGCACAGCTCCTCTGGGCACCCTGTGCCAGGGCCTCCTTTTCCCACAGTAGGATGAGGATAAAGCTTTTCAGGGAGCAAAGGGGCCATAGCTGTGCCCAGAGCTCGGAGCATGGAATCACAGAGCCAGGGAATGGTTTGGGTTGGAAGGGACCTTAAGGCTCACCTGGCTCCAACCCCCTGCCATGGGCAGGGATGTCACTCCTTGGATCAGGTTGGATGGCTCTCCCATCTGTCGTAAAACTCGAGGTTTTCCCCAGACTTGGACTAAACCAAACATTTCCCTGGATAAAGAAGCAGGGATTTGACTGACGAACAGTTCAACACTTGGCAATTCCAGACTTCATCTTATAAAATGTCTTATTTTGAAGTTTGATGTGGAAGGCAAACACTTTTGAAGAAATGTTTGGAATTACTGTTTCTTCATCTGAAATCAACACATTGCTCACATGACCATGGCCATGGAAGGTGTCCCCTGGTGCCACCAGTGGGCCCTGCCAACGAGGACAGGGGAAGATCCCCAGGACAAAGTCAGGGGCACCCACCCAGAGCCACCGACCCGGTGTGCCCTGCCCAGCCCATGGGGCTGCACCAGGAGATGTCACCTCAGCCCCTGCTCTGGAGAACTTACAACCCCCGGCAGAAAGTCCCGTAAATCCACGGGATCGATTCCCTCGGACCAGCATAAATCTGGGAGCCAGCACAGCCCTGCTGATTTACTTCCCACCAGGAAATGGCCAATAAAGGTGATGTTTGGTCCCCATCTCCCTCCTCCGGGTGCCACATGAATCACTCTCTGTGACCAACAGCTTGGCTTGTCCCCAGCCCTTGAGCCCAGCGGGGACGAGGGTCAGAAACAGCAGCACTGCCCACATTCCAGCTGAGCTGCTCCAGAGGCAATTCCCTTGGGATGGGACTCATTTTAATTCGGCTTTAACCTCCCCCCCACCCCCCCCACACCCGTCGCTTTGGCTTTTCTGCTGCGTTAAATGTGTTTGGAACCCAAAGCCAAGGGCTCTCCCAGGGCTTTGTGGTGCCCCATGGGGAGTTGGGATGGGCAGCCGTGACCGTGTCCTTGGGGACTGGGAAGGGAAAGGGAAATGGGAAGGAGAACAGGGAAAGGAAAAAAAAAAGAGAAAAAAAGGACAAGGGAATGGTGAAGCGAAAAGGAAAGGGAAATGAAAACAGGAAGGAAAAGGAGAAGAAGGACAAGAAGAAGAAGAAGGAGAAGGAAAATGGAATAGTGAAAAGGAAAGTGAAAAGGGAAAGGGAGAAGGGAAAAGGAAAAGGGCAAGGGGAGACCTCATTGCAGCCTTCCAGTGCCTTAAGGAGGCTTAAAAAAAAGAGGAAGAGGGAATGTTTATAAGGACAGGACACAGGGAATGGCTTCCCACTGCCAGAGGGCAGGGCTGGGTGGGATATTGGGAAGGAATTGGTGGGTGGGAGGGTGGGCAGGCCCTGGCACAGGGTGGGCAGAGAAGCTGTGGCTGCCCCTGGATCCATCCCTGGGAGTGTCCAAGGGCAGGTTGGACAGGGCTTGGAGCCACCTGGGCTGGTGGGAGGTGTCCCTGCCCATGGCAGGGGTGGCACTGGGTGGGCTTTGAGGTCTCTTCCCACCCAAACCAACCTGGGACTCCACAAAACGCCCCTCTGTGCCTGAAGGCAAAGACTCCTCTCTTTGGGCTGGGTGAAAACACCTCTGGGAAGAGGCACAGAAACTGAAAATGGCTTTGTCTTCTCTCAGATCTGAACTGGAGCAAAGTCAAGAGCACAGTCATTACACTCAGAGCAAAGGCGAGTCCTTCCTGCTCTGCTCATGAGTGTGGCACTTCCAGCATCGAGAGGGAACAACCCTGGAAATTGGTGCAATCAGTTCCCACAACACAAACCTCAACACAGCAAAGGGAAATAACCACAACTCACAAAGAAATGGTTTCACTTACAGTTGCTTTATTGGTAAAAATTGAACATCCCACCACAGCTATTCAGTTGTCTGTTTTAAAGTTAACATTGCCCTTTAGGGAAGAAATTGGGAAGAAATGGAGCAGATTTGTCCAATATCAGAGAAATATAAATTGTCCCTCCTTAAGCAGACTCAGTGATCCCTTGGTGCTTGGAGCCAGCGTGGAGACTGTCCTGAAGAGCTTTACTCACATATTAGTCTTAAACAAAGCAATCCAAACCACTCTTTCCATGGAAAACTGTCCCTACTCCAGGCATTCGCAGCTCAGGGACTGAACAAGAGGTAGTGCCCGTGTAGCTGGGGACTCTGGATGAATTTCTGCTCCATTAATCCCTCCCCTTTCCCCCTGGAGCTCTGCACTCTCCTTCTGGAGTTGCAAACACTGGCACAAACCCATTTCTCTTGTTGGCTTCTCCACAAAACCCTTCTCTCCTTGGTTAGACCTCCAGCTGAGCCACAGGAAGTTTATGCTTCAGACATTTAAGGGCAAAAATAACGCAAAATTAATGATAGAGAGAAAAATCAGCATTATGGAACAAATTATCCGGTGTGAGCGACTCTCATCCACAGGTGCCCTTTGTTTTCCCTTGAATTCTGGGGTGCTGATTTTTAGGATAAATTCTTCCTGCCCCTTGGGGCTGCATTAGTGGTGCCTGACCAAACTGCAGCTGCTGCCTCAGGAAGGGGAAGTTCTGGAGAGTTTGGTGGGACCGATGGGGAAGATTTGGGCAACAGCTCGAGCTCCAGCCTTGGCAGTGGGCTAGTTGCTCCACTTTGCACCTTACCTTCCCTTGGGCATCCCGTGTGTCCTCAAAGCAGGGACTCACGGCAGGATCTCGGTGTCTGAACACCAACCCTGTGGTGTGTGACGATGGATTTTGGTCCCTCCTGCTGGGTCAGTGTCACCGTGAGCCCCTCTGGGCAGCCCAGGTGGGGCTCAGCCCACCCAGGGCCACCTTTGGCCCCACTCTGTGCCCCCAGGTTTAGAAAATCAGCTTTCCACCCCTGGGCCCTGCAGGTCCCACAGCCACAAAGCACCAAAGCATTGAGCACGGGGTGGGCTTGTCGGGGTGGCCAGTGCAGGGCCAGGAGCTGGACCCCCTGATCCTCGTGGGTCCCTTCCAATTTGGCACATCCCATGGTCTGTGGGGCCACTTTAGGGTTCTGTCTCTGTATTTAGGATTTTATCACCCTATCTGACCAGATCTCAGCACTTTTTACTCACCCATCCAACAGTGAGTGTCCCCCCTCTTCAGGGTTGGATGTCCTTGCAGGTGTCCCTGAGGATCCACCCCAAACCTGCCTGGAACCTCCTGAGACCAGCTGGCCCAGTTGGCCCAGTTGGCCCAGTCTCCAGCAGCATTTTAACCCCTTTTGCAGGTGTGAGAGAGCCTGTTCTGCAAAGCAGTGTCCAGAAAAGATGCCACCGACACCCTGCAGGTGACCTGGAGAGGACAAGAGACACTGGGCAAGAAGAGGAGATCAGCACCAACAGAGATATGGTGGCACATTCACAGCCACCATTAATGTGATCCGTGTGATCAAATTTCATTCATTAATTAATCACAAAATTAATCAGGAGGAATTTCTTCATGGATGGAGCGGTCAGGCATTGGAACATTGCCCAGGGAGGTTTGGAGTGCCCAGCCCTGGATGGAGGTGCCCAAGGCAGGACTGGCCGTGGCACTGAGTGCTCTGGGCAGGGGGACAAGGTGGGCATCGGGCACAGGGTGGGCTCCACAGGCTGGCAGGACTTTCCCAATCATGATTCCATGATTAATAACCTCATTTTTCACTGACCATATACAATTTTGGTGCCTACACTGAGAATTCCTGGGCTCCAGGAGCACACGAGACCTGGAGAACCCAAAATGAGACTCGAGGGGTCTGTTTAGAGAAGGTCCAGAGGTGACTTGCTCATCAGCTCCAAGTACCTCCACGTGACACATCTCCTGATGAGAGAGGCCTCTTTCCTCCAGGAGGAAAAGGGATAATTAAGGATCATATTTACCACCCAGACGTGGAAAACACCAGCCTTGAAATGAGGTGAGATTTTTTTAATGAGAACTGTAGTTATGCACTCAGACAATTTATTTAGTGGCTCTGACACCCCTTGAAGGCCTTCAACCCAGTTTGGATATGATTGTGGGAGCTCTGGTGTTGGCAGGGGCTTAAATCCAGCTTGGGTATGATTGTGGGAGCTCTGGTGTTGGCAGGGGCTTAAATCCAGTTTGGATGTGATTGTGGGAGCTCTGGCAGTAGAATCTCCAGGCTTGCTGTGGGTTTTTTGGCCAAGGGACTCAGAGAGGGGAGGGGACAGCCCCCATCATGGGCCAGCTCAGCTCACACTGATGGTTTTCAAGCAGGGACCTCTCTGATCCCCCAAGTGACCTATTTTAGCAATTTTAGACAAGAAATTTTAAATGATACAACAAATAAGTTAAAGCAAAGGGTCTGAACTTTGAAAGAAACAAAACCTGAGCATTTTTCTTGCCTTTCAGCTCTTCAGCAACACCCAAAGTCAGAGGAAAAATTTCATCCTGTGATGAAATGGCCCCATACTGGCAAATTCCTGAAAGGTTGGTGATCCTTCAACCTCCGACCTTCCAGGTCACTCCCAGAACTGCTGGGTTGAAAACAAGGAACTCCATTTGCATCACATTAACACCTGGCTCCTGTTTTGGCTTCTCTCCGAGGTTGCATAAACTGAAACGTTACTTAAAATCCCAATTTTCCACTCACTGATGTGGAGCAGGCACGTCCCCTTAAAAGAGTTTTCCCGGGAAAGATTATCCATCACTTTAACTAGGTCATGCATACACTTAGCATATGTTACATTAATTCCCTCCATGCAGCCAGTCGTGCTGGATAATTGACCATTTCTGTGCACACACAAACCACAACCAAAGCGAGTCGTTTCTCCCGTGATTAATACGGAGGGAGGGTGGGAAAGGAGGAGGAGTTAAAAGGAGAAGGGACACAGAAGAGGAGCCAGATTTGGTGGGAAGTTCTAAGAGTTGTGCCCTATAATGGGCACTCCAGTTGCTGGTGGAATTTATGGTTAAAAATAAAGCTTGCCGAGTCCAGCTCTGCCTCCACCTGGGAGCCCTGAGCAAGGAAGGATTCCTTAGCAGCTTCTCCCAGGTTTTCATATTTATTTGGGAGTTGAGCGTCAAGAATCAAACCCCTTGGAGAGTTTGGCACCTCCTGGGGGTCCCCAAGGGCTGTGCAGGGAGTGGGGAGCAGCATTGAGATGCCATTGCTGGGGACATGGGTAATGGATCATGAATTCATGGAATCAGGAAGGTTGGAAAAGCCCTCTAAGATCACTCAGTCCAACCATCCCCAGCACTGCCAAGGCCACCACTGCCCCGTGTCCCCAAGTGCCACATCCACAGGGATTTTAAACCCTTGCAGGAATGGAGATCCACCCCTGCCCTGGGCAGCTGTGCCAGGCCTGGACAGCCCTTCCCATGGACAAATTTTCCATAATATCCAGTATAAACCTCTCCTGGTGCAACCTGAGGATGTTTCCCCTTGTCCTGTCCCTGTTCCCTGGGAGCCGAGCCCGACCCCCGCCCCGGCTCTCCCCTCCTGGCAGGGACTTGCAGAGCCAGAAGGTCCCCCTTGAGCCTCTTTTTGTCCAGGCTGAGCCCCCCCATCTCCCTCAGCCCCTCCTCACATCCTCTCTCATCACACCCAGGGCTTTCCTCAGCTCAGCCTCTCCTTGCGCTCGGCTGGGCTTGGCTTCTGCCAGCTCTAAATAAATCAGGTGTCTTTGGAGATGCTTCACGAGCTGCCGCCTGGCATTTCCACGCCCCTCTGCTCCAGCAATAATATCATTCGGATATTAATTCCCCCAGCGCCTCCCCAGTGTCTCCTCATTAGCCAAGTACATCGTTCATGGCAAAGCTTTAATTAATGAAGGCAGAATTGCCCTTTGCTGTGTTGTTCTCATTTCCTTGGACCGAGCAAGGGAATGCCCAGTTTTCCTCGGGCTTGGAATCTCCTTCACCTCCTGGTAACTTCATGGAGAGGTTGCCAAGGTCTGTCTGAGAGGGCTGAATCCAGGCTGGAATGTTTCACCTGGAAAAGCTGTAAGAAGGGACTGGGGCTGGGGAGGGAGGCCCTGGGCCGTTGTGCTCATTTATGGCACCAATCCCTTCTCTCCTTAGGCTGTTCCAAGGTCTGAGGGACCCTGTGGTGGCCACTCCACCAGACCATGAAAGGACAGCTCTGCGGGGACAGTCACCCTTCACCGGCAGCATCTCCTCTGCTTTCCTTCGGCAGCTCCCAAAGCTCCTCAAACAAAGCCATCTTTGCACTTGTGAATGACTGAGGATGAGCCTGGAAGCGCTGCAGCCCCTCCCAGCTGTGCTCTGAACATCTGGAGGGGGGGCACTGCCCCCTTTGCAGCACCCCGGTCCTTTCCACAGCAAAGCACAAGCCCTTGGAATATCATCCCCAGAAAAACCTGTGCCGGAGCGTCCCTCGCCTGTGTGGCATTTTGATCTCCCCCTGTGTCCCTCTGCTGGGACCAAACCCCTGCCACCCCGCTGCGGGACCAAAATGCCACGTGCCACCACCTTGCAGTGTCCCTCACCAAGCAGAGCCCACTAGCAGGGCCGCCTGGAGCAGAGCTGGGCCACCCCTGCCCTGCTCAGAGCCTTTCCTGGTGCAGATGTTGGGCCACCCCTGTCCCATTCAGAACCTTTCCTGGTGCAGATGTTGGGCCACCCCTGCCCTGCTTGGAGCCTTCCCTGGTGCAGATGTTGGGCCACCCCTGCCCTGCTTGGAGCCTTCCCTGGTGCAGATGTTGGGCCACCCCTGCCCTGCTCGGAGCCTTTCCTGGTGCAGATGTTGGGCCACCCCTGCCCTGCTTGGAGCCTTTCCTGGTGCAGATGTTGGCCCACCCCTGCCCTGCTAGGAGCCTTTCCTGGTGCAGATGTTGGACCAAACCCCTGCCCTGCTTGGAGCCTTTTCTGGTGCAGATGTTGGACCAAACCCCTGCCCTGCTCGGAGCCTTTCCTGGTGCAGATGTTGGAACCAAACCCCTGCCCTGCTCGGAGCCTTCCTTGATGCAGATGTTGGGTCATCCTTGCCCTGCTAGGAGCCTTTCCTGGTGCAGATGCTGGGCCACCCCTGCCCTGCTCGGAGCCTTTCCTGGTGCAGATGTTGGAACCAAACCCCTGCCCTGCTTGGAGCCTTTCCTGGTGCAGATGGTGGGACCAAACCCCTGCCCTGCTCGGAGATGCAGATGTTGGGCCACCCCGCCCCAGCCCTCATCCCTTCTCCTCAGGCTGAGTCCCTGCTCCACACAAAGCCCTGGAGCTCACGGAGCTTGGTGCCTTCTGCACGTGGCTTTGCATTCTTGAAGCCGGAATGGCTTTAAACCCACAGAGAGTGGGTTTGGATGGGATGTTCTAGAAAGAGATTCCTCCCTGGGAGGGTGGGCAGGCCCTGGCACAGGTTGGGCAGAGAAGCTGTGGCTGCCCCTGGATCCCTGGAAGTGTCCAAGGCCAGGTTGGATGGGGAGTGGAGCAACCTGGTCTCATTGAAAAGGTCCTGCCCATGACTGGCTGATCTATAAGGTCCCTTCCAATGCCAACATTCTGTGTGTCTGTGGATTGGGGTGTTTGAGCAATACCAAGACAGTCTGGAGACACTTCCATGAAACCCACCCTTGCTCCAGTGGCTGATTCTCTACCTGGCTCTTCAGGAGGCCTTGGAGGCTGATCCAAAGCCGGATTAACGTGGTGATGGATGCCCTACACAAGCTACAGAGACCTGGAGAAGGCAGGTGCTGCTGGGACACGACCAGGAGCACTGCTGGTCCCCCGAAGGGCAGCAGTTCCCCCGTGTTGTGCCACAAGGCTTCACTTTCAGGGCTGTCTCCACCTGGCTGATCCACCCCGTGCCTGACAAGGCTGTTGCCTTCTGCCTCGGTGAGATTTAAAGCTCTAACATTGTTATAGGTGTCCGCGATTAATTGAAGGAGCCAATTAAAATATAAAAAAATAATTTCTATTAGCAAGCGGTAACAGAGCAGACAGTGCTGGGCGACCTGGAGAGACCGTGCTCTGCCAAGAGATCGCGCCATACCGAGAAGAAATATCTTTATTTATACAATTTTTAACTCCTGTGTACGTGAGCCGGTTATCTCAGCGGTTTGTAGGTGTCTCTGTTGACAATCACCAGGCGGTTGTAAATTGCCTTTTGGAGGCCCTTGAAGTTGTTGTTGGGGGATGGATGTTTTACTTCGAGTGTAAATTGTCAGGATGTAAGGATTGCCCTAATTGTCTTGAGGTGGGAGATGTCCCCTCTCATATGTAAATCACCAGGATGGGAAGTTTGTTTTAACTGGATGCCCGTAGCCTTCGATAAGCAGGGGTCTCTTCACATTCCTGTGACTTTTAGATAAGCAGATGAAATCCTCTTTACTTACGATTTTATGAACAAATTGACTCATTCATTACAAACAGGATAACTTTGGGGCCGGGGTGGGGGTGTCCAAGCCTTTCCCCCGCCAGGCAGTCGTTTGACCAAGACAGCCCCACTCTCCACTTCACTCGTCTGTTGACCACAGGGCACCGGCGGAGCAGAAAATGACTTTAGACTTCGAAGGAGCTTCATCTCCAGACGGTGCCTCGGAGTCTCCTCACCCATGGCCACGGGGAGGGAAGGTTTCGGAGTGGCAATAACAACGTGCTGCTGTGACAGCTTCCAGACAGGGATAACGCACTGCCTGCGACCAGATTCCCTGAGGAGCAGCACCCTGGGAGCCTTGGAGGCAGCTGGGCAACAAAGGGGAGCCGGGGTTTCTGCCAGGTCCCTAAACCTTCTCCTTCTGGCAGCAGCTCCAGGGATAAAGGGAAGAGGAAACAGGGACTGAAACGGGTGGCAGCTTTAGCTCACTGTGAGCACTTTAAAGAGCCTCCTTTCGCAATTCCAGCTATTTATCCACTTTGGAAGTGCTTGTTAGTGCTTATTATTCGTGGTTGTGTCGTCGTTGTCCCTTCCCCAATGAGGGTACCAAGCTGAGGTGGGGGTTGAAGTGTCCTCTGAACCACAGCTCCAGGTGAGGAGGGTCCTTTCACCTCAGGAAACTTGATTTTGCAAGCCAGAATCATGGAACCGTGGGATGTCCTGAGCTGGATGAGACCCCCAAGGACCATCCAGTTCTACCCCTGGCCCTGCACGGACACCCCAACAATCCCACTCTGTCCCTGTCCCCTTGTCCAAAGGCTCCTGGAGCTCTGGCAGCCTTGGGGCCGTGCCCACTGCCCTGGGCAGCCTGGGCAGTGCCCACCACCCTCTGCAGGGGGAAGGATTACCGTTGGTTCCAGCTGCCCCCAGCGCAGGAATTGGGTGGCTTTGCAGCCTGTTCAATCTCAGCACGAGGACCATGACATTGTTATTTCACCTCCTGGTGTTTGGCATTAATTTGAGGTGGCAAAGCACCCTCAGTCCTGGAGGAGCAGGATGGCCCCAAATGGGGCCGTAGAAGGTGCTGGAAGGGGCACATTCTGGCCCAGCCCTTCTGGTTCATGTAGGTCCTACCTTGGCCTCATCACCAGAGTGCTCTCACTAATGAGCTCGTTAACGTTGATGGGCTGTGTGATTCTGCCGGGGAGGGGCAGCTGCTGAACTGGGCGATGCGTTTGGGGTCACACAGAAAAGGGCTCTCAGGAGCACAGACGTGTTTCTTCTGACCTTGGAGGATTGATGATCAATAGAAGTAAAATAGACAATGAATGGAGGTTCCCTGCCCTTGCTTTTTGCACCCAAAGCCCTCCGTGTCCATCACAAAGCTTACGAACCTGAAGAACAGGAATTTTGCGGTTTCTCTTCACCTTTGGGCAATGGGGGGTTTTAGTCAATTTTCTGGGTGTGGAACTTTCCCCCTTCCCAGGCAAACCCCCCAAGAGTCCGAGTTCTGCCTCTTGCCAAAGGCAATAATGACCGGGGCTGGACAATCCCCCTTTGATTGGCCTTTGGACCTCCCCGGGCTCCAGGAGGAGCTGTCACCACCTACTCACCCCGGTGAAGGCGGCTCCCATTGCCCATTGCCAGCGGTTTGAGGGCTTTTGTTTGAAGATCAAGAGAGCTTCGAAGGTGTGAACGGTGTCCTGGCTCCTCGGGAGGGCTGTGCAAACAGATGAATCAAGGCAAAAAATGTTCCTAGAAGGAGAAATCCCCGAGTTTGCCCAGCCTGGAAGAAGAGCTGTCTGTCCTTGGAGACGCCCAGAAGGAAAGCGTTTACCTCATTGAATTCGCAGCTGCTTTGAGAAGGAGCTTGGGCCAAGTGACCCCCAGAAACCCCTTCCAGGCTAAATGACGCCGGGACATTCCTGCTCCGTGTCCACGGCCAGCTCCCGACCCAGCATCTCCCACCTCCAGGAATAATTCCCTGCGGGGAACAACGTCAAAGGCTTGGCTTCAATTGAACAGCCTGGATCTGCTGCATTTCCCTTATCTACGAAAGTGTTTTCATATACATATAAATATATATAAATATATATATATAAAGATAAAAAGGTGTGCAGTGTCTCTGCTGTCATTTAACATCGCTAAACCCACGAGGTAATTTATGCCGTCTCCCCTTTGCTTTCGCATCCCTAATTACTCTTTCCTTCAGAAAGCATCGGGAGGCTGAGCAGAATATTGAGTTCAAACAACCCACCAGGTGTTTTTGGTGGAGTCTGTTCTAAACCCACGAAGACCTGACTGTGTAGGTCCAGGCCAGCCCCGAAATGGACAGTGACACTTTGTGGTTGGCTTTTCGCCCCTGAAGGCAGTGACAGGCACCGACAGTCAGGGCTGACCCACCCGCAGCACTCGGAGGGGGGGGATTGTCGATCTTATTTTGCAATTTCCGCTGCATCGATAAGGGGGTTTCTCCCTTAAAGTATGTTTGGTGGTTGTTTTAAATCATTTAGGCATGAAAATAGGCTGCACACGGTGGGGGAGAGACAGCCAAGGCCACTCCTAATCGGCCCTGGGGTTTCTGTAGATAAGAAATGGAGGAATATGTCAAAAAGGTAAGATAACGACAGAAATTCGTTAATTAGACCAGTTCAAGCTGCCAAGAGAACTGGTTACAGCTGCTTTCTGAGCCAAGCTGAAAAGGACACAGCGAGGAAGACCCACGATCTTCATCCTCCAGACCCCCAAAGACCCTGCCCAAGACCACTGGAAATCACTGCACAAACTCAGACAGGAGGGGCTCAGGGTGGAGAAAATGGCAATTATTTCCGGGAACTGATTAGAATAACCCTGCCTTTTTCTAATAAAATAATGCATATGTATGGAAAAATAATGAATATGCACACTGTAATTGGATATAAATGAGCCTGTGAGCGCAGACGGGGGGGCACGATTTTGGAGGAGGGACCCCCCCGTGTCCCCGGCGCTGAATAAACGTCCCTCTGTAGGACCTCTTGGGTTGTGGGGCTGTTACTCCACAAATCAGCATAATTTTCATTTCAATCAAACAGACAGAGGGTTCAGACTTCTGGACATCCGTCTCTTTAAAGAAAACAAAACAGATTCATCCAATATTGGGCCTTTCATAATTTTTCTCTCCAATTTATCCTGTTTATCCCCTTTTTATTTGCACAACCACATAACTTGTCCTCCAACGGGCCATTCTCATTTTCCTTTTATACTTTCTGAGGCAAAATTGACCTTTCCAGATGTTCCTTGCTCTGTCTGATGGGACATCTCTGCTCCTCCTCAGCATCTCTGAGGTTCCTGTAGGACCAGGGCACTCTGTGCCTGGACCCAGCCACTGGGGGTGTGTTTTAACTCCTGGTGGGAATATTTTAGGAAGGAATTCTTCCCTATGAGGGAAATTCAGCCCAGAGAAGCTGTGGCTGCCCCTGGATCCCTGGAATGTCCCAGTCCAGGTTGGACGGGGCTTGGAGCCACCTGGGCTGGTGGGAGGTGTCCCTGCCCATGGCACGGGTGGGAATGGATGGGCTTTGAGGTTCCTTCTAAGCCTAAAAAGACCTAAGAAAAACTGTTCCACTTAGACTAGGACTAAGCAAATGGGTCTGAGAAGGAGAGGAAAGCAAGTGCCAAACTGCTGTTCCAGGACCAGGGGTCTCGTCTTGTCTCTTGAAGGTTCAGCAGCTCAGAATCCACCACCTCTATATGGGATTGATTTTAATGGTTAGTGATTACCTCTGATTAAACCAAAGAGATTCCATGTTTCCAGTTAAACATCATCTCCTCTTAGGAGCCGACCATCCCTGGTAATTAGGGAAGCTACTTGTTTCTGTAATTTGACATTTTATTTAGAGTGAGCTCCTTTACATTCACCAAAATTCACCACAACGAATTGTACCTCACCTGGAAATTTTTTGGGTTTTTTTTAAAGGAGTACAAATTTAAATTATAAAAAATAATCAAAACACTGAAGTCTAAAAGTGTGATCCTGAGTCTGATTTTGCTTGCTTCCCCTGCCCTGGAATTTCTAAACTCCTTCACATTGCTGATAGTCCTGAAGCTCTTCCATGCACAAAGGTCTTCTCCTGAGCACGCACAGAGGTATCTCAGTTCTCAACGAGGCAGAGAAATCACCTTGTCCCAAAACAAATCCTACAAATCCCCGCCATCTCCCTGTGGGATTTCTCTGCTGGAGGACAGCAAAGACGTGGGGGCTCTGGTTCCACACCAACATCCACCACGAAATCCTCCAGATGGCTTTCAAACTTTGCCTGGAAAGCAAATCCTGGGTGTTGTTTATTAAACAGAACCTGTTTTCCAACTCTCTCCACGTTTTAATCTTGGCTGGAGCTGCCCGAGGTCAACTGAAGGTGCAGCTTTTGGGGAAGCGTTTAAGAGTTCTGAGCCTCTTCCTTCTCCCTGTTGGGGAAGAGGAGAACGAGCTCCTCTTATCGTATTTGTAGAGTTAAAGCCAAAAAAAAAAGCAAATCGCAGCCTCCTCTCTGAGCCACAAAGGGGAATTTGCTGTGAAATGCAGTCAAATACAATTATTTATCAGCCCAAGCTCGAGAAGAGCTTTCAAGAAAATCCTTTATTATCCTTTCCATCAAAGGCAGGCGAGGCCAAACTATCCTCTGGTTAAGTCATGCTGTCCTTCAATCCCTTTTTTTCTCTTTTATCCCTCTGTTTATTTTCCCTGCCATGTTTTGCCCAGTTTTCCAGGCAGGAGCTGTTGGGGTCGTGCCAGGTTTTGCTTCCCTGCATTTTGACTGAGGTGGGAATGAGCCCACCCAGCCTTTGCTCTGTGGGAGCTGCTTTTCCAGCCTCATGGGGAGATGGTGCCTTCAGCTTCCATACGGACTCCAAGATCCATTCTGACCTACATTCCATGGGGAAAACCATCCCCATGGCATTTCTTTCTTCATCAAGAAAGACCCCCCCCCCCAGGCAGAAACACAAGAGAACTCATATTTATGAAATGTGGATGTTTTCTACCCCAACTCATCAAAGAGTGGCAGATCCCGGTTTAGGATCCTACTGACTACACCAGGTTGTGGTGGAGGAGTGATTTAGGGTGCAAGGAGCACCATCATCATAAAAAAAATGGGTTTAACAGGAGTTTATGTAACTCAAAGTTCCATGGTGAGGTTCTCTTTGTTAAGTCATGGATGGAACATAGGAAATAAAATTGGGTCAGAATTGATTTTAGGATGATTTACACAGAGATCAAAGATGTAAAAAGGGTAAAGGGAGACCCTCCTGTTGAGTCACGAGGCTCAGAGTGGCACCTTTGCTTGGAATCACGGAATACCCAGAGCTGGAAGGATCCACACGGATCATCAAGCCCAGCTGTTGACCCTGCACAGCCCCACCAATCCCACCGTGTCCCTGAGAGCTTTCCTAAGCCCTGTGCAGAGCCCAGGTGCAGCTGGGTCTGACCTCAGGCTCAGACTTGGACAACAGTTTGTGTCCAAAGGAATTACCTGCACGGATAATTGGCATTAATGTATCAGGTTTTCAATCGCTTGCCAAGGACCTGCTGGGAATGAAGGCCCTCTCCACCCTGGATAAAGAAAGGTGTCCTATTTGTGAGATGAAGATGTTGGTTTGCAGACCAATTGCCTATGATGGGAAAGGGGTGCATGAGGCTCCCTGTACCCACAACTTCCTTTGCTCCTTGACAAACGAGGCTTGGGAAAACCACCCACAACTGATATTCCAAGCTCACATGCATCCATGTCCCCGGGGTTACCCTCTGTGGGTTTCCTGGAGGAATTCCTGGCCCAGCTATGGCTCAGGACTTGACCTCCCCTGGAGTCTGTCCCCAATTATTGCTGGTTTGGACGGGGATGTTGAGGGCATCCATCTCCCAAACCACTCAGAGCTCACTAAAGCCTGAGAGGGACTTCAAGAGACTCTGAGATAACAGGAAAAGCTGAATAATTAAATAAGGACAGCAAACTCCGAGCTCTTTTCCTTTGAAAACCTGGCAAAATCCTAAATGCAACCCTTTCATCCCAGCAACTGGTTTGAAACTCCCAGTTCAAACTGCAAAGAGTCCAAACCATCTGAAATCTCATCTGTCTCTGAAAGTTCCACTAATCCTCATCTAATTATTACATGGGAGAGTTTTTGCTCCTTCTTTCTACTCCCACGTGTGCATTTCAGCAGGAAAAAACACTCTTTATTTTTCTGTTTTATGAATAATACAGAAATACTTAAATAATAGATACGTTATTAATGAAACGGCCAAATATGTATTCCCCTCAAAATGCAAGAGCTGGCCTGGAATGTCAAACAGATTGCTGGATGAATATTTGATATTTTAATTTATTGGGCAATTTCTTGAAAGAGCAGCTGAAGTTCTGCACGAGATTTCACAGCCCCGACTCTCCAGCACATCTCACACCAATTCCTTCCCCTCCTACAACCCTCAAGAAAGACTGGGGGGTTACAAGGGCCAAAACCTCCCTGAAGACATCAGTGGTGGGCTGATCCTCTCTGGGAAAGTGGGAAATGAAGGCAAAGGGAGCTCCAAGTGGAATCTCTTCCCCCCCCAAGCTGAAGTGGAACAGGTTTGTGGCTCAGCTCCCGCAGCTCCCACTTCCCAGCCCGGCTTGCTAAGCACTTTGCAAAGATGAAAAGGAGACATTAAGGAGAAGAAAAAGCCTGACTCAACCTGAAACAGGAATAGCAAAGCACCTTGGCTGAAAATAGATGAAAAAGGAGTAATTAATGTCTTGAATCCACCTGCAAAACGCAGCGCCCTGAGCTGTTACAGAGGGGAACAGCCTGTTAGTGTTCACATTATTAGGCAGGTGTGTGAAGCGCAGTAATAAACTGGGTATAAATTAAAAGGTAGATTTCTGAGCAAACTTAGTGCCTATTAGACAATTACAACCCCTTTTAAGGGCCAGGAGACGTTGCCATTGATTTCACACAGACTGCACCTCCAAAAGCATCTGCTCTCAAATTCTGCTCCATTTTGGTCTCAAATTCCTTCTCTTGGCCTGAATCAGGAGAAATAATTGGATTTACAGTGCGGGAGGGGATTGCACAGAGGATCATTGTCTCTGGTTGGCAAGGTGAGGGCTGGGCACGGTGGTTGTTCCCATTGCTACACCCCAAGGGCCCAGTCAGTGGAGATACCACCACGTGGGACAATATCCAGTCTAAACATCCCCTGGCTCCCATGCCAATCCCAACCAGCCTCCAGGATCCTGCTCTGTCCCTCTGAGAGTGTCAGGAACACCAGGAAACTCAAGGTGACTTGGTCGAAAGCAAGACCCACCTGCAACGTTTCTCTGCAGCCCCACAGAAGGTGCAGAGGTAAAACACAGCTCCAGGGCTGGAGATCCACCACCTAAACACAGCTCCAGGGCTGGAGATCCACCACCTAAACACAGCTCCAGGGCTGGAGATCCAC
>VWZG01002816.1:1926-36033 GCA_013396735.1 Grallaria varia
GTCCCTACAGGCGACACAAACCCCCTACCCCAGTGCCTTTTTGGCAGAGAAATGCCCCCAGCGGCAGACTCCCCAGTACCTATTCAAACAGGGCCCACCCCCAGCAGCACAATTCTTAAGAGCGCAACTCCCCAGTGTCTACTCTTGGACCAGCCCCCCCTGCCCCGCAAGGGCCAGGATGGTCCGATATCTATTCTGGAAATAAGCAGGCAGCCTCTACACACTACAGACACTACTTGCCAAATCTACTCCTTCCCCAACAACAGTGTATTTTGTATTCAGAATCCCATCCTTGTCACCAAAATTATGTTCCAGGGAAAAGGTTGAAGGGGCTCTGAAACTGAACCTAAGACACCGTTGTAAGCATTTTATTACAAGAGATGGCCAAGTAAATGAGAACCGATGGGAAAGAGAGGGAGAGAGAAGGAGGGAAAAGAATAAAGCCCTACATGTCACATAACTTGCCCAGGTGGTACGAGGTTGTCTCACTGACCCCGAAGTGTCCGGACTCCCCAGGGCAGGGGCTGCATCCTCCAGCGTCGGCAGGCTCACAGGATAGGGGGTGTCCCCACCAAGGCAACGTTGTCCTTCATGTGAAGCGAGCTGAGCCAAAGCATGAGTCATCTGCCTTTTAACTACTTTCTGGGTGACGTCTCACCTGGGCAGGTGTGGCCAGTACCGCCCAGTGAGAGGCCTTTAGTCCCTCTCCCCCATTCTGTAATGGTTCTCCTTCTGCACATGTGTGAGTACATTGGAATTTCCTTGTACCTGCGTGGTACAACCCAGAGGGTCCCTCTAAAAATGGGTCTGGGGGCTTACTTCATCACCCTCCTCCTCACTTTCTCCTCCAAATGCCTTCTAAGGGCCATCAGCCAATGGTGAGAGCCCAATTAATTTTAGTTTATACACCAATGTTCCCTCCCTTATCAACACTTGTTTTCTCCTACTTGGCAGGAAAAGAATAAATTTCTCACAGATGGCTGGGCCAAACATAGACCAAAAAAAAATCAACATCTAGTCCATCCCGAATACACAGGGTCCCTCACCAAACATCACTATGTGTAATATATATACTAACTGGTCAAAATTTTCATGTTCTCTTTGCATAAATGGTTTTCTGCATATTTCTGGAATTTTTGCACATGCAACTGGCCTGTCCAGTTCTAAAGGTAATGGGTGAAGCAAACCCTTGAGATGGCTTGTATATGGATGGAGAAAGCAGACACAGAACTATCCAGATGAGGAGAATCTGTGAATTATACCTATGTGAAGAACATGGTTTATATAATAACCTTGAAAATGGTATCGAGGAAAATTATATATGAAGATCGAGGTCATACCCTAAGGGATTTGATTTTGAATAAGATTTTTTACTTTGTATTTCAGTGGCTGTTCCCTCAGCAGTGCCAGCTTGTGAGCCTGAGCCGAAAACTAACGGGCATTACCCATCTCCACAACCTGCCGTTTCCTCACGAGCCACTGTTTTTGCTGCTATGGAAGCCCCTTCTCAAGGCCTGCAGACAGTCATGAGTTGGAAAACAGTGGTGGTCATCTTTGTCGTGGTGTTAGTTTACCTGGTGGTGGGAGGACTCGTCTTCCATTCCCTGGAGCAGCCCTTTGAAAGCCTGCAGAAGAACACAATCACGCTAGAGAAGGCTGACTTTCTTCGGGAGCACACGTGTGTCAGTGAGGTAGAGCTGGAGGCACTGATTCAGGTAGGCCACATGAAAAAGACAGTACTTCTTGGAAGTTAGGATAAACAGCTTGGTAGTTCATTGATCATGTGAGTTGGTTGGTGGAGATCAAAACTGTTCTCAGAACCATTGGAATGGGCAGTGTGAAGAGCAAGCTCTTTCCCAGTCATTTTAAGGTCTGAGAAACAGAAATTATGTCTCTAAAACCTTGTAAATACAGAATCAGAGAATCATAAAATAGGCTGAATTGGAAGGGAGCCATCAGGATCACAGAGTCCAACTCCTGGCCCTCTACAGAACATTCCAAGAGCCACACCATGTGCCTGAGAGCCTTGTCCAAGTCCTTGAACTCAGACAGGCTTGGTGCTGTAACCATTTCTCTGAGGAGCCTGTTTCAGTGCTCAGCCACCCTCTGGGTGAAAAACATTTTCCTGATATCTGACCTAAACCTTCCATGACTCACTTTCATGCTCTTTCCTTGAGTCCTGTCACTGGTCATGAGAGTGAAGAGATCAATGCTTGTATTCTCTAGAATAATGAAAGATGTGTGCAAAGAAAAGCAGAACTTAGTACCTGGAAGAAATTTTTGTGCAAGGTGACAAACTTGCAAGATATATGCTCATCATCTCTGTAACTTTTAAAAAGGTTTCAAGTTCTCAATTTTTTCTCTAAATCAAACTCAGCAACCAGAAGAACAAACAGAAAACGATAGGTGGGATTTTTGAAATAAATATTCAGCTAAGAATTCTGAACTTACTGGTATATTAACTTACAGGTTTACTATTGTGACTTTTAAGTAAATTAGGGATGATGAAGTATACAATTGAAAATAGAAGATACTTTAAAAGCCATGGAATTTTTAATCTGATCTTGTATGCAAAGTTTTAGAATCAATTTTGAAGGAAATAAATATCAAGTATGCAAGGGTAAGTGGAACAAGTAGTAACATGCACAAAAAGTCTACCAAGATATATTTATCCTTCATTAATTAAAATCCTAGACAAGGAAAGTATTAGGGATCTTACTAGACTTCAGTAGAGGATCTTCTAGGATTCCATGTAGAAGCCTATCAGTTAGGCTAGGAATAAATAGAGATTAGATAAGAAATGTGAGATCTCTAAGGAATATATTCCAAAGTTGAACTTCAGATTCATATTTCAGTTCTGAATTTGTGTCTGAGCCCTCCAAGAGCACAGTTTGTTTCCCTCTGGGGTGTTGCACCAGGGCTCTGTTGTGATTTCAGGCTGTTCGAAAGAACACAGAGCTGTCTTCTGGATTCTTGTATCTATCTACCCAACTGTGTTATAAAATCCCTTCTATAAGTGAATCAAGTACATAAGCACTGTTGTGACTATAGAGGTTTTGGATCAGGTCTGCAAAAGACAGGTGAACATTAGGCTGGCGGCGTTCAGGAATATTGGTTCAGAGGTGTTTCTCACAGCAGTATTGCAGAGATCCATATTTCCCTCCACTCATTAGGAATAATGTATGCTGGCTAATTCAAGGATTTTTTGTTAACACTAAAAGCAAGAAATTTGTATTTCCTTAATGGGAATGTCATGAGTAAAAGATATGCAAGATATGTTTTCTTTCCTAGCAGAAAGCAGAACTCATACAAGGTACAACAAGCAAAGCACCTCAGCAGGTTGGCAGAGTCCTGCATAGTGACTGCAGTAGTAAGATTTCTAAACATCCCTTATTGTCTAGTCTAAGCTATGTATCAAAACTGATTCTTTACTTTACACAATATTTTTCCTTCTTTCCCTCAAAAGTGGTGACATTAAACTAAAGAACAGGCATACTGTGTCACTTGAAGGCAGATATTCTGAAAAATCTTATCATCTCCTGAGATTTCAGTATGTCCTCAGGCATTATACTGGGTAATTGGATGTCATTTTGCCAAGGTAAATTAAATGGACTTAGCAGCTTAGCATGTGAATGTCTTAAGGCCAAGTGATGTGAAATATTGAAACAAATTTGTCATTAAAGAACAAGTTTCTTTGGATTCTTCTGTATGTCTGGGTCCAGGAATATAGTTGGGTATGTTGATGCAGAAAACTCTGATTGCACCTGACTTGCACAGAAGAACAGCGAACCACTGCTTGAAGATAATGTCAGGAGGTTAACACTGTGCTTTCATGCCTTCATGTGGATGATGTGACATTCCCCTGGCTGGCACAATCCATTTCTGTATTGTGCCAAATATTGTACCTGCCTTTACCACTGTGAGTTCAGAGTGATGTGGCAACCTCCATGAGTCCTGGCTGTTGTGCTGTGTGCAGTCAGCACCTGGCTGCCGCTAGGGGAACTATTCATAATTAATGTTATTTGAGTACCTGAAAGCCTTTAGATGAACACAGATCATACTCTCCAGAGTGACTGTGTTGATTCTCTTCTGTGCTTTGGAGAATATGGAAAAATGCAAAAAGGGAGACCTTAGAACTAACTTGTGTTATTATGCTGTGGGGAAGGCTCTCAATCTTTTAAGAGGAAGCATCATGGTCCTTACAAGACTAATGGTAGAAAAATTGATACCATTGCCTAAATTTCAATCTTTGAAAGGATTCTCCTTTTGGAAAACCTTTAAGGAAGATGTACAGCACTGTATGAGGAAGCTGTTAAAATTAGTGGGGATGAGACACCCTTTCCCATCTTTATCTCCAATAACCATTGCACATATTAACACTGGTAGCACAGCTGTGAATTACTGAGTCCAGACTTGGAAGTTCATTTATAGACTTCAGAGGTTATACAGTGTTGAAAGCAGTGCAAATCCCTAGGAAGATTCAAAGTATTTTAAATTTGTATTTATCTCTTGGTTTTGGTTTAGGTCTGTCTAATACTAACACAATGACAGGTAATTTTTTCTTAACAATACCCAATATTTCACAGTGTAGTCCAGATTGTCCAAAGTCATCTGAAGGGGAAGTTCTTAACTGTGCATTTTTAAAGTGCATTCCTGCATCTGAAGATATTAGTTGCAGTGAAGCAAGTGCGCTATTTAATGCCTTATGTGATCTTTAGCTTGGAAAATAGTGAATACCAGATTAAGAAAATGACAAAGTCCTGTGTTCTATATCAACAGTTTTGAGTTAAGAGGGAACTGAAACCTACATTAGCTGTATTGTACCTCTTAGAAAAAATAGCAGAAGGCAGCAGGACTCAGGTGACTGGACATAGAGTTGAAAAGAAAAATAACATTAGTAGGTAGATCTAACATACTACACCCTTTTTTTTTTTTTTTTTTGTTCTTATATGTCACAACAGAAGCTTATTAGTAGCTGGGGTCAAAACCAACTCATTTTGCCTTTGTAATAATGCACACAGCATGTATAATGGGGAGGTTATGCCTCTCAGAAAGATGAGATTTTATCTGTCATTAAGAGTGGCAGGAAGACATCATTGTGTTTTGGCAAAGTAATTCCTATGGACCTGATAAGGGTGTTCATACCCTATTTCTGTGTATCCTGTGCACTGTGTGAGTGAAAAGTTCCATGATGAGCCCTGCTTTCATAATGAACCCTGCAAAGTGATGCAAGATGCAATGGCTTGCTACTCTAAGAAGTGACATGTTATTGATGATCTGCTTTCTTCTTCCCTGTCCATCAGGGTTTAATTTAGCAGCGTGAGTGATTACATTATATATAGATTAAAAAATCACCCACCTAGGAATGAAGTCATATTACCAATGTCCACTAATGACTACACCAACTCATTAGAGCTAGACTGTAAGCTGAAATGGAAGCAGACCTGGAAATAAGCTTGTCAGGCTTTACTGGCTAATATGTTAGTAAGAGTTCTTATTTTGGATAGGGACTTTTGATTGATGTTCTGAACTAGTTTTGCCCTGAAGGTAAGCAAGGAGGGGAACATCCTATAAAGATGTTTCAGTTTCCAGCTGATTGCTTGTTTCACTTGTGTTGTAAGCCAGCTTCTCTTTTAAGGGTGTTTCCATGTAAAATGAAAAGAATTTTCATGTGCTAGAAGAAAGCTCTAAATAGAGCAGGAAAAAGATACAGTACTTTGAATTAACTCTGTGGAAGACTCGTCCATTGGTGAAGACAGGAAAGACTAATTGAACTGTGAAAAAGCCAGTGGTAAATATCTGATAACTGAGCCTTTTGCCTGTGACTTTGAAGGTTGTCTTGTCCTAACTTCCCTTCTTGCCCAACCTTTATTTTACCTTATTCCCCCTAAAAGGATACGAAAACCAAATTCAGATCTCTTGGCTCCTGTCCTACTTGGTGCAGGCCCGCTAGTTTGTAACTTCAGTCCAGAGCTACTCCAGTTGTAGAGGAGACAGGCTGAGCTTAGGATGTTGCAGAAGTCTGCAGTTGTCCTGTAGCTATGCTGCTTCCAAAACTTGTCTGGGAGGTTTGCAGGGAGCTAAACCCTTCAATCTCCGTGCATATTGCTTGTTGTACACCACAGATCTCCTCTCAGACACAGTGCATGCAAACAGTCAAGTCACTGTAAGTGTAAGTAGATCGCTCTGGCTGATTGCCACTGAAAGACCTTTAGGGGATAGGCAAAAATATTTAAGGAATAGGCTTTCAAGGCTTATTAATTTTGATTATGCTTGAACAAAAATGACTAGCCTTGGTCCTTCAAAAATGCCGTTGTGGAAAACTGAATAATTTGGAATTTAAAATGAGGAGTAAGTGTGAAACAGCTTTGGGTACTTTGATGACCTGTTACTTTCAGTGATACTTCAAGTATAAAAATAGCTGAAACTACTAGTTTAAAATGTCTTAAATATGTAAGTTTGTCAACAGAGTGGTTAGCACTCTGGAAATAAGTTTTTTCCCCTACTCCAAAATAACCTGAAGATGAGGCTCTTCAGGTCATTGCTGTAAGGCCTATCTGAAGTTTCACAGATTGGAAACTGTTGTAAAATTTCATAGTCTGTTTGAGCTGGGAGAGTCTTGCCAATGATAGTGTCCTTGTTTGAGTTTTGTGTTAGTTTTCATCAACTAGATACTTCTGTGTAGGTGGACTTGTGGTGGTCATGTAAGGCAACCTTTACTTGTCGCATGACCTGAAACTGGTTATTGAAGTGCTGTTAACTGCAGGCTGATCTTGTTTTGCTGCTTGCTTTCTATCCTCCATTGCTGTGTGCAAAATACTACGAATTAAAATATAGCATTGGAATAGTTGGATATTTATAATGAATGATGTCAGTCAAGCTTTAAAGAAAAAAATTAATTTGTTCTGGATGAGAAGGGAGCCTGAGAACCTCAAAGCTATCTAAGGCAAGCGACTCCTTCACTTCAGGAGTTAGTGTTTGGCCCTAACAGACTTGCTAAACTGTGTAAACTCAAATGTGATTTAAGTGTAATTAGCTTGCTGACATTCACACACTGAAAGAGAAGGCAAGCAGCATTCCTTGGCAGAAGTAACATGCCAGGATGGCTGACAGTGTGTCATGGCCTATTTAAACAGGCAACCTGTCTGTTATGCTGATTTATGCTCTTCTGCATAAACCAACAAATGATCTCTGCTTTCACGCTGCCTGTAATTTGTCACCAACTGGTGCAGAAGCCCTTCCAAAGGATTTGGTCCTAAACGCTTTCTTTCTCTATATCCCCGTTTCTTGAGGTATGGGCAGGTGCTGAGGAACCCTGGCTTTCTGCCCACGTGAAATGCAACCAGTCCAGCCTGGAGCTTGCTCATGCTATAGTTTCACAATCAGCTTAGCCTGGCACGTAGCAGCTCTGCTTTTAAAAAAATGTTGTCCCATACTGATCTCTTTAGATATAGCTGTCTCTGTTCTTGCCCATGTGCCTTTTCTCCCACTCCTTTCTCTTTTTGTAGGGAAATATGATGAATAACTAAAAACTGGAAGCAAAATAGCTGAAACTAGCCCAAGCTAAAAAAGCAGCAGAGGAATATTTGTGACTGTGAAGTCAGTTGGAAATATAGGCAAAAGATGAGTGAGGAAAAGTGCAAAATGGAAGGGGAAGAAAAGAAGAAAATGTGGTAAATAAGCCATGGGAAGCAAGAGATTAGTGAAAAGTGAATCATGAAGGCTAGGGAGAGAAGTGGTGTTAGATGGATGTATTTAAAAGTCACTGCTAAAACCACAAGAGAATGTGGGGTTACAGAGAAGATCAGGAGAGAAATCATAGACATGAACAGGTGAGAAGTGGGGCAATGGTAAAATAGAATGGTTAACCTTGCTTTGCACATGGACTGTATAGGATAACGTGAAATAGAAAATCACAGTGACATTTCGTAAGTCAGAGGGGAACAAAGAAGTGGTTAAAGAAATGGAATAAGAAAAGTCAAACCAAACCTGTATTGATAGGTGAGGATTCTGTGTTGAACAAAGTCAGAGAGAGGATGTAAGAGGCAGCACTTTGCTTCTCCTGTTGAGCCCAGCAATAAGTTCACTGAAACCACCAAGGCTAAAGACAGGTGTCAATATTTAGGAGGAGGAGCAAACACCAGAGTAAGAGAGAAGGAGAAGATTTGGCAGTAGTGTGAGTAGCATGGTAACAGCAACATGGAGTAGGGTAGGAGCAGAATAGGATAAAGGCAAAGAGCTGGAAATGCTAAGAGGCAGAAAGAGAGAAGCTTGGTTCCTTTGCAGTGGTTTTATGGAAGTTAAACTTAGTTGGGAACATTTGTGAGGGAGAAAGGCAGTAATTTTATCTGCTCTTCCAGAGTAACGTCTGAATTTCTCTGTGATGCACAATAACTTGCATGAGGTCTACAAGCAACTAGAGAATATGTGCCAAAGGGCATCTCAAAGGTGAACTTAGAACAATGCAGATGAATATGCCAGGTGCTGATGAGAGATTTATTTCTGTGCTTTGGAGGCTGATGTATGTAGCTCTAGCCTCCTCTGGACTGTGAAACTGCAATGAAAAATAAATATATATGTCCCCATGATACAATATGGTGCATTTTTAGAAATTCCCAAGCAAAAATTCAGCAGGCTGATATGTCTGCCTGGTTTGATTGAATGCTATATGAGACAGAGGACAGGGACCAGGAAGCAGTGTGGCTGCTTCAAATCTGCTCTGGATATCATTCATTCAAGCACTGGCTGGGAGTCTCTGGGTCATGCTGTGTTTTTGGGCATGGGATCATGTCCAGTGTGGCAACTGGGAAGATTGAGCTGATCACGTTGTTTCATGATGTCTCCATAGCAATCTCTTTTGTTCATTTCAAATGGTATATATATATATATATATATATACCATAATCTTTTCTTCAGTTAGCATAAAATATAAATTAATCAATTATTAATTGTTTGAGAATTAAAATCCTTGGCTGATCAGCTTCAGTCAACTTCACAAATGTTATTTGTATTTACCACCCTTTTAGCTGCTTTTAGCATCAGCTGTTCCCATTGGGGAATTTTTCCTTTGGCAGTACTTGCTTCAAGAATGGTATTTATGGATCAATTTGTGGTGTCAGTCCTCTACTTTGCAAGTGCTCTGTATCTTTTATTTGTTTATGTATCTTTCTTCTACCTTAATGGCTATTCAATTCAGTTGTATATTCAACTTCTGTGTACAGAAGATGCTACTATACTTTGAGCACATATCAAAAAGCTCAAATCTAAGCTGTTTGCACAGTCCTAGAAATTTCCCTTTGTAGCCTATACCAATTTGCATAGGATACAGTGAGGCATGCATAAGGCTGATTTGTTGTCTCTTTACAGCATGCTGTTGATGCTGATAACGCAGGAGTCAGTCCTGTAGGACCTTCCTCTAACACCAGCAGTCATTGGGACCTTGGAGGTGCCTTTTTCTTTGCTGGAACAGTCATCACAACTATAGGTATGTTTGTTTTTTAAAATACATAGTCACACTGAGACCTGGATAATAAAATAAATTTGAGGAAGGTAGACCACAAAGAAATAAAGCTGAACAATATTTCTCTCAGTTTGTGGAAGGAAAGCTTCTGGCATGTACCAAGAGCATTCGGTCTCTGGGGAAGTGTCAGAAGCCATTTACACAATTAGGGTAGAATAGCAACATTGAGCTGAAAACAGGTAACACTGATGCATGCTTTATAACCCTGTTCTTGATGTAAATGCAGACAGTCTCAATTTTCACTAAAAAGATCACAAAGCAGTACCCAATGAAATAACTATTCTATAGTTGTTGGAAGTTTGGATTTTAATATTACAGATGGATTTGCCCATAAGGGTAACTTTTTTCCTAAGTACCTCAGCTAATTTTAGCTTATGCTCTGAAGTTTGATATCAGCAATTCTTTTACCCTACTCCTTGTAACAGGAAATATATTCCCGGAAGTATTACATCCTTTTTAAAATCCTTACTTGCTTTAATATTAATAACTGGAAGGAATTCCATAAATTATACAGTGTGTAAAAAATCCACTATTTTTTTTCCTTTCTAGAATTCATGGCCTTGAATTATTGACACAATTTGCTATTTTGATTGAAGTGGTATACTGAACTGCTCCATTCACTTTTTTGAACCACTAATTTTACTAAGATTATTCATGTCCTTATCATCTGTCTCCCAAAGCATTGTGTCCAATGTATTTAGTCTCTTGATCTCTCAATGTTAGCCTTAGATATCCTAAAGTTTTTGTTCTCTCCTCTGTGAGCCAGTTCCTCTGTTGAAGAGTGTTCAGCCAGCTGGGATTTCAGAGAATAATCTGAAAGAAAAAGAAAATAAACCAATAACACTGATGATAAAGTTAATCTGCTAATAATTATACAGTAGTTTTTATAATATTAAGCTTGATCTCAGTGCTGTCATAGTTAGAGATCAAGAGCTCTGATTGTTTGGAAATAATTGGCAAATTGTTGTGTTTTATTTACATTGCCTTTGAGTATCATTCTGCCTTAAATATGGGATAAAGCAATTCTCTGCATTACAGCTGTGATGCAGAAACTGGTGACTGTACAGAAAAATAACCTGACAGTCACATAACCCTTCATTAAAGTGTGAGAATCATGACTGAATTCTGCAGCTTTTTTATGCAGGTAATACAATAAAAAAGTCCTGTGGCAATTGGAAGACTTGCTGTGGTGATCATCTCAAACAGTGGAGTCAGTGCCTTTGGCTCTGCCTTTTCTTTGTTGTCAGAGTGAGGGGAAAGAGTGATTGCATAGAACCTCCCTGTATTCCTGTATATATTAAACTGCATTACCATGTATTTTCAATGGTAACATAAAACCAGCGGGTGGCAAGAAAGAAAACATTTCTGATTCAAACATAAGAAAAGCCTCTCTTAATATTTGTTTACTCAATAGACCCAAGTGACAAGCTTTTTAAATTACTCATTAAAATAAATGCCACTAGGTAGGCATAGTTTATTTAGGTATATTCATTGACATCTGCTATTTAAATAACATATTGAAAAGTCCTTGGGTTTTTGCCCATGTTTGTTTTAAATTCTTCATGAATGAGATTTTTATAGGCTGCGTAAAATCTGTGTATTTTGTCAGGGCATGAAAATGATTTTAGTTTATCCATCAGAGCCTATTAAGGTTCCTCTTAGGCAGAAATTCAGCAGACTAGCTGGTCAACTGCAATCCAGTGGCCTGTGGAGCCTGGTTTGTTTGGTTTTTTTAAGGAGAAATCTGGGATCATGGATGGAGCCATGAAAAGGACAGTAGATTATGGTACATGCATTGTTGTGTGTCAGCATAATTCTTTCACCATCCCATGACAGAGAGATATCCAATGCCAGTGTCACCAGCCTAACAGGATGAGGACCTGACACTCTCGTAGATATCCATTTCTCTGGATGCTTTATTTCATCAGTGATCTGTGATTGTGTGATAATTTTAAATATTCGAGTAATTATGTATGGTTAGAATCCAAATATCTATAACATTTCAATAAAGATAGCTGATCTTAAGTAAAAAGATGCAAATATTACTGTCACAATTCTTGAGTTTTTTTTGTCTTTAACATTTTAACAGAAATGCCATGGCTACTGGAGTCATAATGCTTTACTTTTCAAGGGCAGATTTGCATCATGTGGGTATAGTTTGGAGGCTACAGTGTAACTAGTCAGTATGATGAGCAGTTTAGGAAATTATGAACTAACCACTGAGAATTCCCCTTTCCAGGTGAATCACACTCCCATCAGGAAACCATTGGCACAGGCCAAGAGGAGCAGCAGCAGGCAGGCATGAGGCCAGCATGGAGGGATTTTTGTGCCATGATTTCAAGCTAGATTAATTAATCAAACAACAATTTTAGATAGACTGAATCTCTAGAAAATATGGGTAACTGAGGCTTCAATAAGAATGGAACAACAAAGGGAAGCTTTCCTGGGAAATTACATCATGCCATGGAAAGTCTATAAATACTAATCGCAGATGTGCCTGCAGGAAGAGCAGTTTTTTAAATCCTATTAGGTTTTTTTTTTTCTAAAAAGCTGTGTATAGGTTCTGAGAGTCTGACAGTTGTTTTTCTCCTCAGGGTATGGGAAGATGGCCCCAAGCACCGTTGGAGGCAAGGTTTTCTGCATCTTGTATGCCATCTTTGGGATTCCACTGTTTGGCTTCTTGCTGGCTGGGATTGGAGATCAACTTGGAACCATCTTTGGGAAGGGTATTGCAAGAGTGGAAAAAGTTTTCAGAGTACGTTCATTGTCAGTTTTTTGCTGATGTTATATACCTTGCTCTTAATTCTATTGCAATTACCTGCAGCCCTTTTAACATGTTGGGCACCATGAAATATTTACATGTCTAGTTGAGAGGATGGTTAATGTCCTTGAGGGCCTCTGTAGTCAGTGGAGAGAAATAGACTTCTTAGATGGTGTTACAGGAGTTATAGACCTGGCTCTGAGTTTCCTTATTGAGGGTATCTCTGGGGAATGTATCTCCTAAGCTAGGTTCCTTACAAGGAATGGTTGTAAAACAGCCTTCGGAACAACACTGGTTGCTTTTGACATGTCTGTCCATTCACTGAAAGCAGAGAGAAGGTAGTAGTAGTGTAACTTCTGGGGGAACAGGAATGCAGAGCAGGTCCTGACTGCATTACTAATGAAGCCTAAAAGACTTGGAAAGTGGGGTTGCTGGTGTGAATGTGAACTTGGGAAGAGAGGTGGCTGAGTGATACGCCTTCACTGCAAGAGGACAGATATGTTGGGAGTACATCTGCAGCTCTACCAAAAAAACTGCTGGAATGACAATGATTGAAATAATCTTTATGGTATTTACCTCCCTGCCTACCATGGACACACCCTACCCTAAATTTTTGTATGGAATTTCTCATATGTAATTCCCCTTTGTATTGCCAGTACCCTCTATTTTTGAGTCTGTATCATTATAAGCATTTCTTTCAGAAGCAGTGGCGCAGACCTGGCAAATTCTGTTTTGCTAATTTGCCAATTGTTCACTTCAAGGATTCTCTCTTTGAGGCAGAATGTATAGAAGTGACCTATGTGATGCTTCCCTTGGAGGTGGCATAACTGAAAGTAACTCTTTCCAGGGACCGAGTGGATGAGAAGCTGCCCAAGCTGGTTAGTTTAATAGGCATCTATTTCTAAAACATTCCCACAGATGAGAGAAAATTAGTTGTAACTGTTTTTGAAAGGAAGTAATTAAGTATTAGACTGGAGTATGAGCAATTTCCATTTTGATTAAATGACTGTGGAGTGTCCCAGACCAGCCATACGTAGTATCTCTCAGGCTAAATGTGGAAAAAAGTGACTGGTGATTATGGGTGAGTAAGCATCTACATGTCTGTCTGGGGAGCACTTGAAAAGGGCCTGTGTTTTCATAACATGAAAATAAGGTTATTGAGAAATGTTTCAGGTTAGTCCTGCAAAAGCAGAACTAGCAAGATCCCTTGTTTCTTTTTTGCCTACCTTTTTATTACACCTGCTTCATTTCAGTGGAATCTCTGAAACTGCCAGCCCACTTCTGCCCAAGAAAAACAACAATTTTGAATTGAGAGTCAGAAAATCTTTCATTATTAGTATTGGCTTTCCAAGTGACATGAAAAAGACCATTAAACTCATCATCATCATAGCTAGACTTCGCAAACGAAGATTTGGGAAGGGCTCTACCCACGCTACCGTTAAACTATCAGCTTATGATTAAAGTAATAAGAGAACCACAGAATAGTTGGGATTGGAAGGGACCTCCTCTAGTCCAACCTCCCTGCTAAAGCATAATACATACTCAAAGTATTGTAAGACTCATAGATGAATGCTGATACTAATATTTCATACAGAATATAGCCCTTTGGTACATAATGTGAGTTCTTTTGGTATTCAAAGTATTCCTTCCTTTTCTTGAGGTAATGCCATTGCTTATTGTTTATAACCATCTAAACTATTTGTTTTTCTCCTTGGTCAGCTTCCAAAGGAATTTAGAGATCTGTAGTCCTCTTGTTTAGCCAAATGTATATTTATGTCTTTGATTTTGATTCTCATAAATCCATTACATCTGTTCTTTTGTGATTTGGTGGACAGGGTTACACATAATTTTCTTAATAATGAGTTTTAGCTATTTGAAATATTCCTGATAAAGTTTACAATTTACATGCATCTTAGTAACTAAATATCAGTGGTTTCACTTTAAATGATTATTTACATTTTACATATGCCAAATATAAAAATAATTATAATTTTAGTAATTATATCGTTTATTATCACATTGTCTTTACATTGTTAGACTTCAAAACCATTTGTTCCTAATCAGATGCACCCAGAAGTGGAGTAACCATGCTTGATTTAATACTGAGCACTGGAGAAAATTTAGGTCAATGTGTAACTCCTGTTTCTTACTTTGTAACTGTCTCCTTAACGAATTCTAATTCAGCATGTTAGTGGGCATTAAAGAAAGGACATAAAAATTCGAGAATAATCAGCAAGAAACTAAAATGAACAAACACAGGCTAAAAAGACGCTGAAAAGCATAATAAAATGTTGAGCGGTGTGCCTGAAAAATCTTCTGGAGCTAGTTGAGTGGTCACTGAGGGTTTATCAATGATCCAGTGATATTAAAAACTGAATTTCCAAAAAGCTTGTGACAAGTTTCTCATGAAAGGAATGTTGCTTTGAAAAGCAAATACCAGAAATGGAAATCAGTGCTAGGTCTCTCCCATGGCCCTTGTAGTGGAGTCTCTAAGATGGCCTTCACTAGCTACCTGTGTTATTTGTCCTCAAGGGCAATTTGAGACTGTACAGTTTCTCGTAGAAAGGACGAGAAGAAACTTTGAATGTGTCTGCATCAAGTTTCCATGTTCATATGCCTCAGCATTTTTCTTCTGTCTGTATCCATTTGCCTCTTAGGGATATTGTGTGCCTAATGTCAGGGCAGACAAGTTCCTGAAATCCTTGCGACTTTGTCATTGTCCATAGAGGTGTGTGGGATTTGAAGGCAACTTGATCTTGCATTGTGGTTAGGATCATCTTTGAAGCTAGATAAGAATGTGCATACACTGGCAAGTGTGGAGCAGAGGAAGATTTCTTTGTTGGCACAGCAGTCTTGTGACCCAAAAAATTTCCTTAACAGGTCTCTTGTTCTACCCAACAGTGTATCTGTGAGCATGAAGCCCATGCCACATAAGGGACAGCTTGCCTCTGGCATCCCCTGGCATAGCTGGAAAGATGAAAGAAGGATTCCTCCCAGATGAGTTGTGCTAGTGCACTTCTGCTGCCTCTGACATGACCCGTGCAGAACCCCACACCAAACCTGCCTTAATTAGCAGCACAATTAGAATCTAATAATCCACATTTAGCTATTGCAGTGATCAGTCCACGCATTCTGTGGGAATTTTAAGAAAAATTTGAACTCCATAAAGTGAGAGAGACCTGCTCTATCAAATACACACTACCCCCACAGTACTGACAGAATATTTCAGCAGAGGAGCTGGACACATGCCACCGCTCATCTTCAAATACAAAATGTTGCCACTATTTGAGTGCATAACTAACCAGGAAAACAACTATTCATTTGTGACTAGGTAGGGCTGGAAATATTTCATTGCAAAACAGTGCTTTGTAAAAACTGGAACTTTTCATGTCCCATTTTCGGAAAGGGACGCACTGGCAGAGTGATGCTGCCTGAGATATGAGGAGGTATCCCAAACACCATGCATGTCTATGCCATCTGTTCCACTGGAGTAATTAGGTTTGGTACAAGAAAATAAACATCAACCAGGTCAGAGATGTAAACCAAAGCTTCCCACACACAAGCCCTATCTTCTCAGCCACTGATCATTCTTGTATGACCCGTCTTCAACTTCAATAATCTGGAGCAGAACTTGGCTCCTTGTCTGTTCTTATGTGCATACAAGTCCGATTCCCCAGAAAGTGGGTACATACAGGGCCATCAGATTGACTATATACGTGGATCACAATCAATTTCTAGGTACAGTGATGAATCAGTTCTTCCAGCAGATCTGGGAAAAGCAAGTACACACTCAAAATGTAATTAAAAAGGTGATAATTCTTATAAATAATTTTTCACCTGGTAAAGCTTTCCAAACACAATAGAAATGAAATATGCATTTCAAGGTGACATAAACCCATAAAAGTAGTATTTTTATCTTACACATGTGAGGGATCTTGTGTGCAACCTGTGAATGTGTCTATAATAATAAAGAGTACAAAAAGACCCATTCTTTTGGCTTGCTCTGTACACACAGAAGCCACAAGCATCTAAAGATAGAAAGGATAGCACTCCATAGGCAGAGCACACTGTTGCAGAACACAGCAGCTGTCATCATCATGAGTTAAATATAGGCTAAATTCAGATAGTCTTTATTCAAACCTTGAACGAATGTTTAGATCCTCACCAGAAGTAAACGGGATTAGCATAACCTGAATGATCTTCCCTCATCTTGCAGTTCAGTACAGATGCAGGCATTCAGCCTGGGCACAATGTGCTTCTGAGAGCACTCCAGGATTTTATGGCTTCTGAGGTGAAGCCACTGTGAACACAGTTCCTGGCTTTGGTTGCTGCTTTCCCTCCTCTGGTTGACACAGGACTCTGAGGATGGGTGTGGCAGCACAGCTGGTAGAGTGTGAATTGCAATACAGGGATGTGAGAGCAGCCAGAAACACGGGTGGTAGCAAGGCTGCATCCCTGAAAAAGGCAGTGCCTCTCTGAGCTACTCATGCTTCACTGGACCTGGGACTTGTCAGAACAGACACGTCTGTCTTTCAGGGCTCAGCTTAGAGAACATGTTTTGTCCCAATTTGAAGACACATAGTATGAAAGTAGTCTACATGCTTTTTTAATTTTTCTGGAAGACAGCAGTCTACATCAGCTAACCTTGGAACAGTCCTAGGAAAAGTAGTTCTTAATTGGCTGATGGAGCTGGGGGTTAGGAGTAACAGTAGTCCAACTGAGCTGGTGAAAAGCTTTCTTTTAGCAACTGCCAAAGCTCTACCTCTCCTAAACTTTGTTGTTTGTCTTTCTGAATACATGAGATTTACCCCAGCTACTCTTTCTCTTAGAGATTCAATTTATTTTTAGAGATTTTTGGCTTCTCTGATCTCTTTCGTTGCTGTACAAGTGACAGGAATTGTTTTTACAAGTTCCTTCCCTGAAAATTAATGGAAAACAGAACCTGGGAATGAAACTTCGTATAAGAGAGTAACTGTGCAGAGGAGGACCCCTTAACAATACGGTCTTTTTTCCTAGTCTCTGCTCTGTCCATCCATTTGCTCTGTCTCTCCTCTTGCTCTCTCCTCTTTTTTCCCTTGGCTTACATTAAAACCGTAGCATTATATCTAACACCAGCACAGGACTGGTGAGTGAGATGTCAGCAGTTTGCTGCTCAAAGTTGTTGGAGGTTTTCTTTAGGTTTTCTTCCCTAGGGCTTCCCATAGCCCAGAGTCCTCCAGAGAGACTCCACCCTGCACTTTCTCTTCCATCCCCATATCAGCATAATCAACCAGTCATGTGAAGAGTGGCTGAGGGAGGTGGAGTTGTTTAACCTGGGGGAAAGGAGGCTCAGGGGTGACATTATTCCTGTCTCCAACAACTAAATAAGCATCAGTCTCTTTGCCCAGGTAACATGGACAAGAGCCGATGTTCTCAGGGGGAGGTTTAGATTGGATATTAGGAAAAATTTTTTCACTGAAAGGATTGTCGAGAAATGGAATGAGCTGCCTAGGGAAGTAGTGGAATCACCATCACCAGAAGTATTTAAAAGACATGTAGATGATAATTTCATTTCACATGAACTTAGTTATCTGCAAGAAGACTTTGAGGAAGACATGATGCAAAGGTTTTCCACACACACACAAGATGACCTTGTTATTGAAAAAACAAAGTTAATGTAGCCTTGAAGGGAATGATTATGCAGAACATGGACTATGCTGACTTGAAATATTTTTCATTTGATTCTGTGCCTCACTCACAAGTTGGAATTTGGTCTTTGAAGCTACTTCTGTTTTGCTTAGGGAAAAAAACCCAATCTGTCTGATGGGAGCTTGTACAGATAGAAAGAATTGGTTCACAGCACTGATTTACAAACCCAGAACAAATGCATGTAAACAATCTCAACTCATGATCTGTTCTTTAAGGTAACACCTCAAAGGTTCATCTGAGAGTCACACTTCCCTGAGCAAGGGAAATGTTTTTAAGTCAACAAAGGATTAGTTTATGCATATAGATACTTATGTGGTGTTTGTTTCAAGTAAGTATGCTCCTGAATGTGCATTTCAGATCCGAGCATCCTGAAATTTAGGGGTGATTTAAAATAAAACCTACTGCCAGACCTGAATTTTGCAGTAAGTTAACACTAATTTTATAGGTACATAGAAAACACTAACAGAAGAGATTTGCAGCCAATGTGTTTTTCTTCATAATCCTGATAAAGCGTATTTGGCTAAAAATTAACTTTATAACATAGGAATAATGAAAAAAATCTAGATACACTCTAGAGCTTTCTGCTAATACATCCATAATGCCTCAGTAATATGATGAGCATTTTCATTTCATTTTCAGTTCCTCTGTTTTAAACCCAAAGACATACAATTGTAAATTATGATAAAAGTAAAACTAAGGAATGCAGGTACTGTAAGAATCTGCTAATTGGAGCAACTGTCTAAGGTCTATGCATGGCAGAAAGTGCAGCTTGGAAGAGCAGTATACAGCAGCTAGCATGGTGGGCATGGACACACCAGAGTCAGCAAATACTGTTTATTTCAGCTTGTCTTTCTTGTCAAACTTTAGACCAAAAGTAACTGTCTTTAAAAAGTCAGTGCTGAGATGTTAGACTCTTTGGGATCATTTGTCTCTAGCAGTAAGGCTGGTGTGTTCTCAGGAAAACAGACTTCAGCATGATGAGTTTTTAAGCATGTGGAGATTTATACAGTGTATGTCCCGCCACAGTGGATTGGGTCGTGAACCAGTTCTGATGGGTGCACTCTTCCCTCCGTCCTGTTGAAAAGTAGTTTCACTATGCAGAAGCATGTTTCACTTTCCAGAGTGTGTAAGGAAAAATGTTTCAATTGCGTTCAAAAAATATTGTCTGACAACTGTTAAAGTCAAAATGCATGAGCACTCCTGAAATCCAGGACTTCATTGTCAAGATGTGTCCTTCAGCTTGGAAAACTCTGGTTGCATTTTGCTTTAGTTCATCAGTAACATGTTTGTTACCAAGAGAACTGTTAATCTCTCTCTGTACTCTACAAATGTATTCCTCTCTCTGCTCCTTCAATGCCCTCCTTTACTAGTGTAGGTCTAATTGCTTTTCCTGGATGCAAAGTAATCCAGACACGGAGCCATCTGGACACTTCACTAGAGTATGTCTAACAATGGCAGGAGTGTGTTTGTAGACTCTTACAAAGTTAAACTGGAGTATGAAAGGCAGAAGTGGTAATTTTACAATGTCTGTCTCTGAAATACTTTTCTCCTTGAGATACTGCAGGCCACACCTTTTTATTATATATATTTATGATCTATGTTCTAATTATTTATTATGGTGAGGAAAAAATAGCAGGAAGTTTTATTTTAGCCTTTGATCACCACCTGCTTTAGTAGTTCTCATGCTCCAGTGCCAATAAGAAACCCAGGTGAACGATAATCCTGTGAGTGAACAGAACAACTGACGGTAGAGGTTGTGACTTCGTTACATGCAGTGACTCTTCATCAACCAGAGCCAAATTTGCCTCTGAATTCTTTTTTAGGTTCAGCTACTGTCTTTAATATGTTGGTTTTACTCTTTGGATGTCTTACCTCTCTATTATATTTGAGTTGTAGGAAAGTATCTTTTTCTGCATGGACCAAAAATAGTATGCTACTACTAAAAATTACTTTAAAAACCATCTATGGATCCCAGATTTTGATATTTTATGGCCTCTAACTGGGTATTAATTCAGTTAGTGATGCTTACAGCCATTCTACTTCAAGTAAAGCAATTTAAGTGCAACAAACCTTTGGCTGCCTTGTTCTTATCCTCTGGTCTTAGATGGTGAGTATATTAGGTGTAAAGTTTACATGAGCTGGTAGTGGAGCGCATCCTTTAATTCTGCAAATCTATAAAGTCTTGAAAAGTGGCATGGAATTTAAGAGTTAATATTAACTCGAGCAGGTAAATTCAGATCTTGACATCTCTGAAAGATCTTTTAAACATTTTGGTTTTATCTATAAAGTCTGAGGGTTTGCTAGAAGTATAGCATCAGCCTGAGGCAACTTCAAAGAGAGGATCATGAAAGGTCTTGAAGCAAGTCTACCTGCAAAGAGAGCCCCAGGAGGTGTTGAGCCTGGTGGTAGTTAAAAGGGCATTCCTGGGTTTGCTTGAAAGAGAAGTCAGCAGCTCTAAGATGGGAGAGCATGTCAACCCCAGGAAGAGATAATAATTGCTCCAATTTTAGAATCAAATCAGTCTCTCTAAAAACTTGATCGTGTAAATAGGGAAGGAAAGACTATTCTAAACAAAGGCTTTAAAACTAGCTTAAATCCAGAGTGTAGTGTCATCTGGAGATATCAAGCCAGCTCCAGTGTGCCAGAACTGAAACTCAGTGTGCATTGAAGTTCATATCCCAAGGTAATTATCACTGACATTACACCATCCATAACGCTGCTGATTCCTTTGAGAATGCACGCAGAATCAGTCTGGAGGAGAAAAGACAACGCAGAAAGAACCGTGCCTCACCAACACCGCCTATGGAGACTTTCTGCTGTGCCTTTTGCAACCGGACTTGCCTATCTCACATCGGCCTCTTTAGCCATCAGCGCACTTGCAGCAAGCGTGGGTAGAGCCCTTCCCAAATCTTCGTTCGCAAAGCCTGGCCATGATGATGATGACGGTATCACCTCTTTCTCTTTTAATTTTTTCTTCTTCATTATTTAAAACTATTACAGGCTTAAACCTTCACTAATTCTTCTTACTGCAATCATACTTTTGTCACTGAACTGCAGTGTTCATAAGATTCTGCAGCTCTTAGAAGCAGAATATTGTACAAAAACTGGTCAAGAATCTATGATTAATAGAAAGGCTTTATCACTCTTCAGGTATCTGTCTGTATTACAGTAAATTTTAATACTTAATTTTTCATTTGGGATGCCATTTTCATTGCATTGCTTTCTGATTGTGGCTAGACAGCAGCTATTGTAGTGTATAAACACAAGATCCTCTGTTATCTTTTTTTTTTTTTCGCCTACATTAGTCTGTTTTTTCTTTGTAGGGTGCCTCATTCTAGGCAGGAGAACTGTGCTACTTTTTCACTTAAGGGATGCAGTTTTGGTGTTATGAACATGTGGCATGGAGGTGGCCAATTTAGTGTTATGTTGCCTTACATATTCAACCTTCACCTTTCAGGATTGTCAAGTTACTGTATAAACCACTGCAATGTAATTGACATATTTGTATTTTCCCTTGGCACATACATGTGCATTGTGACAATAAGAATCATTTTGAGATGTATTTGATGCATCCTTCATCCTACCTTTCCTTTTCAAGGTGCTCCCTGCCCTCCTTTTACCGTTGCAGGTAAGCAGTGGCAGGGGGGAGCAGGGGGAGAGTTGTGACAAGGAAGGACACTTCCAGGGCTGAGACATTTTCCATTCTCTATGGTTTTGCCCGGTGGGAGCTGCTCTGCCTTATTCCTCTTATTTCCTTTCACTCTTCCGGGATCCATATCTCACCTAGAGTAAACCTCATTCCCTATGGACTAGTTACCTCAGAGAATGCTCTTTGGTTACTTGGCCAGTGACAAATAGTGTTTATCTCTAGAAAGACTGCAATATTGCAATGTTTATAGTGTTAATAGCTGTAAGAAATATATCTGTAAATACAAAATATGCTTTGTAGGCCTTTGCAAGAATTTCTTGCAAAGAATGATGTGTGTTGTGTACCTGAGAAGGGCAAGGGAAGGCTGCTTAGCTGGTTATTCCAAGCTAAGCAGAAACTGAAAGCTGCAGTCTAGAAACAGATTTAAGGCTAGGTTGAAGATCTACTCCCTGTTTTAAAAGGTCACTGTTTAACCTTTCACTATCGAGTCCAAAAAAGTATCCACTCCAGCTTTAAGAATGCTGATGTTACATTCCTACTCACTAGGGAAATGTTCTGAAAACTCAACAGTATGAAGGAATCTGAATGCTTTATTCCATCACAAAGGACGAAAGGAAAACAAAACCCAAACGAACAAAAACACAAAGAACAAAAAATGGAAGTCCAGAAAAAGAAAAAAAATGAATATTGAATTTCGCCACCCTGCTAAGAGGAATTATTTCTCACATGAAGTTCAGTTTTCCTCTACTTGCTAAGTCTTTGAAAATGGCCATGTCATGCTATAGATAACTAGATCTCTTATTGATTGAGTTACACTAATTGTCTTTCTCTGTCTCAGTGCATGTCTTAATTAGATACTCAGCATATACTCATAAGTCTAGCCTTGCTGATGTGTGGCACTTTTCCTTGCACCATCATAACATCATTTTATTTTTTCCTCTGAAGTCCACTTATGAACAAGATGAAAGCATTGTCTCAACACTGATCAAAATTAGGGTTGCCAGGATTGGCGAGCTAAAGTCCATTCAAGTACAGGGGAGTGATGTGTAACAATTAGTTTTAACCCATTCAACTCTCTGGGAGTGGAGAATATGGGTGTAAGTCACATGGGAGTTGAGGGAGGGAAGGAAGGAGCAACACATTACAAATTTAGCCTCTGTAAAATTGCTTAAGTCTATGCCATTAATCTCTATTGTCTTCTGTCTGCTCCAGTGTCTGAGAAAAGCATATATATATATGGGTTCCTCTTCGTCAACTTTTTTTTTTTTTTTTTGCCTTTGGCTGAATACGGCTCAACCATAACAGGGGTTTGGGATTTGTTATTTTTGTTTCTTTGGTAGCATAATAAGCAACATGCAGAAATTAGCTGGTGCGTATCAGAAAGCCCTGCGCGCTTTATAAAGAGAGGAAGAAGATTGGAAAGGCATATATCAAGCCTAGAAAATTTCTGAGCCAGTGTTTCTGCATTTTCATGACATCATGCTTGCTCACATTATGACGGCAGCAAGATCCATGCCTAGAGATTTATAAAAATGGCATTAGAGATAGCTGCTGCTCTGTGAGAAGCTTGTTGCATATTCCGTCTGGGTGTAGACAAACACCCTGCAGAAGTATGGTTTTATGGGGAAAATAGCAATGGGGAAAAAAAATAAAATCCTTCTTTTCTCTGACCAGTGTCCTGTATGAGTTCAGGATTATATCTGCCGAGCTTAGTAAGAAATGTGAGTTCTTACAGCGTTTTATATCTGTCTCCCTGACTGACTACAGTTAAGAAACTGGATGGATTCTGCATCTTCTTGTGCAGCAATAGCAGCATTCGTTGTAAAACATGAGAACTAAAATAACACTGAGGCACCAAGAGAGCTGGTTAGAGTGTAGGGGAAGCCCATCTCTAGTGGAATGGTTCAAATCACTGTTTGTAACCTCTGGAAGGTCTGAAATGTCATCTATATTTTAAAATATAATTCTGCTACTGTGCTTTCAAAGGGTGTTGTCTTCTTCACTGATGTGGTAAGGCCTGGCTGGCAGCAAGCACCCACATAACTACTTGCTCACTCTCCTACCCCCAATGGGATGGAGAGAATATGGGAAGAACAATAGTGAGAAAACTCATGGGTCAAAATAAAGACAGAGAAATCACTTATCCAGTACTGTCACAGGTGAAACAGACTTGACTTGTGGAATGTAACTTAATTGATTGACAATGAGCATAAATATTTAATAACAAAGTTGAGTGTTGGGAAACAAAAAGACCTCACAAACATTCAAAATGCCTTTCCTCCCCATTTTTCAACCTTAGCTTCACTCCCAGGCTCACTTAACTCCAGACACCTCTCCTCCTCCAATGTTGTAGCTCTGAGTCCTGCTCAGTCCCTCCAGTCCAGCAGCGAGTGGCACAAGGGCTAGAGTCAGGACACAATGGTTTCTCTCTGCTTCTTAGCCCTTTTCCTCTGGTCCTTCACTGGTCCTTCATGGGCTGCAGACCCTCCAGGGAAGTACCTGCACTGCCATAGAGCAGCTCTCACTCCCCTGACCTTGTTATTTCCTCATTCTTGCCTCTGTTCCCTTGTTCTCTGCCTGTCCAGCACTTCTGTCCTTTCTGAAATACACTTTCCCAGAGGTGCTGCCATCTCTCCTGAGTGGCTCAGCAGTGCCCTGCAGTGGGTCTGCTGGGTGAACCAACTGGAACCAGCAGTGTTCAGAGAACAGAGAAGAACAAAAGATGGTTACATTGTTCTTGGAAGTTATCTCCAAGTCAGTGATATTTAAATTTAGTTCCAGTCTCACTTTGACTGTAAAGGAGCTAGGACAAGTTAGGATGAAATCCACAGTAGCTGGTATAGGCAGCAAAGAGGTTGATGTGCTGATCACCAGGAGCTCTGTGAGCCTGGTGCTGTTCCAGCCTTTCCCTACAACCTGCTGAGAAGGGCAGCACACCTTGCTGAGGTACATGCCAGGCTCTGGACCAGTCTGGCCTGCATTGGGCTGAGCTGAAAGACAAGCAGTGGGAGCCCATGACTATCTGCACTGCCTACACTGGCTTAGTGAGCATTTTGACAAAGGACATATCTAATGTTTGTGAACCAATATAAGTTATATTCTGGTTCATGGCTTGAGTACAAAGACTGCATTTCCTATTGTTCTTTTTGTTCTGGAGCAGGTGATTTAGAAGACAAGCTCTTTAATTAGTGCATAGGCAGAAACAACCTCTTTCCAAGAATAATTGGCAGCATGGGAAAGGGCATAAAGTTAAGAGTAGGTGAAGGCAACAAAAGAAATATTAAAGAAATGTGTTTTCTCTGCTCTAAAATGCAGAGTTTTGTGGAGAGATTAAGACAGCATGTTCTATGCAGACACATTATACTATCTCTAAAAATATGTCATTGGACATCTAGCCAAAAAGGTAACCAACTTGCCTGGAGTCTTGGGGATATTTGTCAGGAATTCAGAAAAGAAAATGTTTGGAAGATGGAGAAACCATCTGAGCTCACTGTGAAGCAGCAAATGTTCCCGCACTATTTTTGGTTAAGTAGTACTGTATACCGGAGGAGTTTTTGTGAAATGAGAGGTGACACTACAGAATGTTGGAATAAGCATATTTGAAATATGCTGTTCATGGAAATATATATGTTCCATATATTTAGCATTTAATCTAGTCTGATAAATGACTGTAGCATCTTTTGATCACATACTTTGTCACTTCCCTTTTCAGAGGAATATGTATGATTCATGTGGTCTCCTTTTGTGAACTTGAAAATGTCATTTGGTTCTTCTATTGTCAACCATCAGGTCAGAAAAATTGTACTTGAGTTAATTCACCTGAAGAGAGGTGGAGACATAAAATAATCCCGTACATTGCTTTTGATCTATTGGACCAGAGAGAGAGAAAAGAAAGAAAGAAAAAAAAGATATTTAACTCCTGAAGTTATTGGATAAGACCAAACCCACCATGCAATAGAAAATAAGGAAAAAGCAATGTCACAATTATTGATGGAAAAGATAAGAACTAAATTCCACTGATAAAGGTGTTTTTATGAGAATGTCTGTCCTCACCCCTCTTGGCACTAGAGCAGGTTGACAGTACATTGTTTGAATTAACATGAGTGAGCTGATATCAGGGATGATGCCAGTTTAGCACTTAGCCACCTTAAGAGTAAAGGCAGCACCTTCATTGAAAAATGGAAATGAGCCCTGGTGGGTGGTTATATCACAAGAAACTCTTAGTTCTTAGATTCCTTCTTTAATGTTTTCCAGATTCGCTCTAGATGGATTTAAATTGCTGTCATTAGCAGGCACTAATTTATTTATATCTGTTGAAGGTCTTACAAATAAACTGCTTCATCAATGTGGAGAGAACTTGTCAGTAAACAAACTTTAAAAAAAAGTAGAAGGCGTCTCTTTTAAAAGTGTTTTCATTTTAATTAAATAGCTGTGAGAGCAACTCTTTTTCCTGGAGAAAGGCCTCTTTTACTATTTCTTTTTGACACCTATAGAAAATTCTATATTTGTGCCACAAAATGGGTTCAGAGGATGTGCTAGCCTGGCAGAAGTTGCTTAGCTATTCATCAGTGTTTGACTCCAGACTGAACATACTATTTAAAAGAGAAATTTGTATGAATCTATTCAGACCTCAACTTTTAGTGTTATATATAGTGATTTATTTATTTATTTTAATGACTTGCTGTAACACTGCAGCAGCTTACATTTTTGTAAGCTGTCCTTATTACAATGTACATATTCCATGAGTAAATACATTTAAGCCTTAGCATTTTTTACCTTTAGCAGTTAGACTCTATTGTGAATGTCCTCTGCATGCATGTCTAACTGTGAAAAGCCCCCCCTTTTCACTTTTATTCTGCATTTCATGTTTTATTGTCTATTAAGTAATTCTTCTTCTGAGTCCTGCTTTTTTGCTCTTTCCAGTAGCTCTAGAAATGCTGTGCCTGATTCATCATTGCCTTCTGACTTCCTTTGTACCAGTGAAAGAGTGAAAAAAAAGCACCCTCAGCTCCTCTGCTTTTGTGCCAGTGACAGAGGTGCACAATAACCACGAGTGAGGCCTTTTCACAGATCCTCTCATTAACATCGTTACCATTTTTACTTAAAAAACCCAATAACCTTTGGGTGAATTTATCACTCACAAGCAAGGAATGTCCTGAACATTTGGTACTGATTTGCTGGCCATTCTTTCCATTCCTATTTCTCTCATGAGACAAGACAATCCTGACACATACTGAAATGCATTTTAATGTTACCACAGGGGGGATGGAAGAAGGATTATTATGCATAACTTTGCTTTACTAGTAGTGCTTGGCAGCTCCAAAATACTTTTTGTCCAAGGATTCCCAAGTGACACTTGCCTCCTATCTTCTACTGTAGCAAGGTGTTTGACATTTCATTTTTTTGTGTCAGGAAACTGAAGCATTTAGTAGAAGTAGACAGTCACCTTGGCCAAAGTAAATAAGTAACATTTTGGTTAAATCACCATCCACAATGACAAAAAGCAAAGGTACCAGTCTAAGACACCATGTAACATCTGTGGGACCACTTATTTTCCCTTCATCACATATACAGTAAGTCTGAAATTCTGCCATTGTGAATGTGTGTCCATACCTCTTAAAGAAGTTAGATCATCCATTAGTATTTTAGGAAATTTCTCAAAATGACTCTTCAGAAAGAGAGGAAATTAGAAGTTTAGTCAGGTTTTGTATTCTTGTGTTGTTTTTCTCCTTGGTACTTCAGTGGCAGTTTTTTCCATGTCTTGTATTTAATTAGTCTTATTTATGGCATTATATTACAAATCCTGTTTAGCTATTTCTGTTCTTCCAGACACAGAAAACAATGCGCTCACACACACACACACAAATAAAAACAATTAAGTGAAGGGATCGTCTTAAGCAGTTTCAGAACTAAAAGTACCTGTGAAACATGGCGTTTTTATGCTGCTACCTGATTCTAAATGAATCCCAGATCAGAGGAGTGCCCAATAAGGCTTTGACATTGCACCTCTAAAAGAAATGCTCATGTTTTAGTGGAAGCACAGCGCAAGTTGGTAAGATATTAACCAGTTCATGCAATATCCCTTCTGTATATTGCAAAGATACCTTCTGAGATCTTATTTCCTGTCTAGGCAATGCCCTAATATGAAACGAGATCTCATTTCTGGGCTAAGGGAGATGCTTGATTTGGAAAATTAATTTGGGTATATGTGACTTACAGTGAACTCCACATTGCTTTTCCAGGATAAACAGATAATTTACACTGCCACTGTAATTAATCCACAGTCAAATTTCTAGTAATTTCCAGGCTTTCCGTGAAACTTTATTGAATGTTGAGTTTATTTACAGCAGAGAAAATCTGAAATAAATCTGCCAAAGTCAATTGTATTAATCCAAGCTTGCATCAATATTAATAGAAACAAATTCTAAGTTTATATTAAATACATTGAGAGTTTATGTGATTTAGGAGTGTAAAATATTGCAATTACCCTGCTTAAATTTTTATTCAGTTTACAGTAGCCAGTAACACACATACTCTTTGTTCAAGAGCTTTCCAGTGTAGATTTACATAGGTAATTTTATCTCAGGCTGTTTGGTATTTGACATAAATCCTTTATTTCTGGAGTAAACCAATAATATAGGTTTCTATTTTTGAAAAGGAGATTTCACCTTCATATTTGTGAATGAAAGCTGGAAATCCTGAGTCTAGAAAACCCAAAGCATGAATTATTTCTACATAAAATCTCAGCCGTTTAGAGGGGAAAAAGGGTTTATTTTCATTTTAATCCTGGTCTTGCTTGTTGAATGCTTGTTGCTAGTGAGGCAATGTGGGTGTACACATACATGTATGGCGGTGGGAATGTGGACTTTTTCTTACACACTGAACCTGAACTGGCGCGTACTGATGCCTTTCTGAAGCTCAGGAATGTTTTTCCAGGTGGTGTTTCTGGTAGGTTAGTCACTGCCCAGTGCATGGACAATGAAAATCATGATATTCTGGGGCCAGACATAGGGGTTCACTCTTACCTAGGCAGGATTCTCACTAACAGGGAGGGAGGGTTACAAGCTCACAAAAGATGGAAAGAAATTACCAGGTGACATCAGCATGATCAGTCTGCCATTCACAAGTTATATAGACCCAGAAATCCACTTAAAATTTTTGTTCTGTTATTCCTTTTTTCTAGAAAAAGCAAGTGAGTCAAACAAAGATTCGGGTGATTTCTACTATACTCTTCATCCTGGCAGGCTGCATTGTCTTTGTGACGATTCCTGCATTCATCTTCAAACACATTGAGGGATGGACAGCGTTGGAGTCCATCTACTTTGTGGTTGTTACTCTGACTACCATTGGCTTCGGTGACTTTGTAGCAGGTGAGCAGCTTCAAGCCCAAATGCTGTGCACGAGGGACTTGGCTCCTAGAAGTTGTTTTCTGGTGTAGAGAGGAAGCTTTTCACAATGTGTTGTGCTCCAGTGAAATGATGCCAGGTGTTTCTGTTGAGGTTACTGTGCAGTAGGACACCAAGTTGATTTAAGATCCAGCTGCCTTGCTATCTGCAGATTGCAAGCCTTCAGCAGTGTAGATAACATGAGCCTGGGAAGTCCTGATTACCCTTTATCATGCAATGAATTATGCACAAGTCAAATTACTTTCCCACTGAATTCAAGATTTGTATTAGTCCATTCGGGCTCAGTCTGAGGCTGACTGCAGAAGCAAGTAGTCCAAATGATGAATGGAGGAAGCTTTTACAAAACAGGGCTGAGCCATAGGGCTGTAAAAATCTCAGGCTGCAGTGGTGGGCTGCTACTAGAGCAGCTGCAGCATTTAAAAAGCTGCATTTTTTTCTCTAACCTTGGCAGAAATTTTGGCATTGCAGCTGCCCTGTTAAGGAAAACTCATGTGGAAGAGAAAGACTAATGGGGTGTGCATCTCACTGCTTGGAGGATACTCTCCAAGATTAATACAGTACCAGCAGAAACTATAAATATCCACCATTATCAATTTCCAAAGAGAGAGTCAAGATAGTTGGCTGAAGAGAAGAGAGATATTTTCTTTTCACACAACTGCTTTGATAATGAAAAGGTAGTTAAAATAAGTGGATTTTTTTTCCCATCAGTTCATGACCTCTATTCCTCATACCTATCAGTGGTCCTAATGAAAGGCATTAAGATGCCTATGTTACAAACGGTCATATGTGCTACTGTTTCCTTACTTTCTATAAATCAATGAAGCATGAATGAGTTAAAAACATCAAATAAAACTACAGGGATATACAAAGTTTTCATTGTAGAGAAGACTAATCCTGGTTTTTTATGACATAGTGGTATAAAAGACATGAATTATTGAGGGAAAAAAGGCACAGAACAAAGAAAGACCCAGATATGATAAAAAAAGGTTTTATGAGCATTCACTTACGGAAGTGATTGTATGAGCTTCGTCCATTTTAACCACTTAAATGTGTAGAGAAGCTCACTGAAATTCTGTCTTTGTGGTTTCATGGTGTGAAATAAAAATAATTCACAATATTTCTCTTAATCATATCACAATATTTTTCTTAAAAATATCACACTCCAGTATTGTTTTCTTTAATAACATAATAGTAAAAAAAGCTCTGAATATTAAATTGTTCTATATGCAACATGATTAGGAATATATAATCCACAGCTGGGGATTACTAACAAGCTACTAACAAGCAGGAATTTTCAAAAATCAAATGGAGGACCCTGAATAAGAAAACTTCAGAGGCAATTCCATGATAAGACTTTAAGGCAGGTGATCACCAGGAGATTTGGGTTTTATTGCTGGCTTTGAGAGAAATTTTCTGTCCCTTCTATTTTCTGTCACTTTAATATCTCAGTATCTCTGTCCCTTCAACATCAAATCAAAAAGACTAGAATGTAATGGGTAAAACAGCATCAATGAAGCTATGCTGGTTTATTCCACCTAGAACATTTCCCAGCTCTTGGCAAACTGGTAAATTTTTGTACTACTGTTGGAAATACACTTGTAGATGAAGCCTGAAAAGACAGAGTATCTGATAGGCTGAAAAAAGTGGTCTCATACTTTCTCAGTCACCTGATTACTCTTAAGATAGACCTAGACAGTCTGTTTCCTAGTAAGCTTCCTCAGGGACATTTATGATCAGAAGAGGCTTGTTGTACCATAGCAACAGCAGTCACCACCTCCCATTGTTTCGTGCTCTTAAAGACTGGAAAAAAGAGTTTGATTCATGCAGTCGGTGGGGAGAGATTAACATCAAACCCAGTATTTGGGCCCCTGCCAATTCTCAAATGTCTGACCTTCCATGGGGTTGTTCAAACACCATACCTACACTCATACTGAGTTTGAATAAAATTAAAGAGCCATAGAAATGTCTCAGATTGCAAAAAGGAAAGGGTGAAATGCTGAACTGTGTTGTCTGGTGATTTTAATGGGGAAAAACCTACAACTCTCTGCAGTGATACAGAAGTGTCAGTGGGTATGTAGCTCTTGTCTAACCAAGTCTGGAGTCCAGGAAATGTGTAATCCTCTGCCTGAGTCTCCTGGTAGGCTCACTCTTCAGGCAGATTTACACAAGTACCACCAAGGTGGTGTTTGTTCACCAGCACTGAGGGATACACTGGTGCCCATGGGGCTCTACAGGCTCTTTGCCACTCACTTTCTTCCACTCAGGGCTGTGCCGGCCTATCACTATCTCTCATTATTGCAGCACACATAGCACTGTGATAGGACTGAGAGTCTCAAAAGTGATGTTGTGGCTGCTGTCTTTTGGAAGAGTTTATTTTATTTTGTAGTAGACAGCAGTCTAGCTGCTATTGTATTTAATTTAGGCTCTTTGTAGTCCATTATAATTGTCAAATGTCTCACATTCTTGTTTTACCAGCTCATCCTAAGACTTTCATGAAGAACATTCAGGATATTTGTTGCTTGCTTGAATCTGTATCTCCTCTTAAGTCACTGGCCAAAGAATGCACCCCTCTAAATGATATTCAGGCAGACTGTATATCCTTATTATCAGGGCTGATGCATGATTTGCTTCGTGTCAGATATCCTGATTTGGAAGGGAAGACAAGGCTGCATTTCTTTCTCCTTCACATAACTTCAGAGTACAAGTGATACAAAGAAAAGTGTTTACTAGTTGCTCTGGCAGGTCACATAGAAGCAGAACAATAGATAATTTCGAAGAGTTTTAAATTAAGAGCCGACTGTGTTCCTCCCATCTGACTGGCTTCTTGTCTGTTGTCAGAACTACAGTGATGTTGGCAAGAGTTAAATACATTCAGGCGTTTCTAAGAATTGCTGATATTTTGTCATAATTTTGGCATCTGATGATATTTAAGCTGAAGTATATGCTTATTTCAGGAGGAAATGCTGACATACATTACCGAGAGTGGTATAAACCCTTAGTGTGGTTCTGGATCCTTGTTGGCCTTGCCTACTTTGCTGCCGTCCTGAGTATGATTGGAGACTGGTTAAGAGTCCTGTCCAAGAAGACGCAAGAAGAGGTAATGTTTAGTGATTTCTAAGTGGTTTGTTATCTTACAAAAGAGCTGTAAGGGCCTGATTCCTTCTTGTCTAAACAAGATGCTCCTCTGTGGTTTACTCCACTGGCTGCTTTTGGTATCTCATTAACTCTGAACTTTAACTCCTTTTCAAAAGAATGAACAAGAGCAACTGAAGCAAACCAGGTTGTTTCATCTCTGTCAGTACTACAAAATATACCAAACCCATCAAGAGGATTGCAGTTATGGAAGGAGAGGCCAGCCTTCACTTGGAAACTAGCTATGAAATTGTGATAAAAATTCAGTGTTCTCTCCTTAAAAATTGTGAGATTTTCCTGATTTTGTTATGCCAGAGGGGTAGTGCTGTTTATAATTTCTGAAGGCATCTGCACTACCTGAGGCCTGGTGCATCTGCTGTGCATCTCATTAATAAAGGGGGCTTTTCAGAGAGTTTGGCTTTTGGGTTGATCATCAGCAGGCACCTACAGCTGGGAGTCTGATCTCTCAAAGTGGATGTGAGATGCCTGCTGCCACAAGTAATATAGTGCTAAATAGACACTTGTGCATCTCGCCTGAGGAACCAAAGATGACTCCTTGTGGGTCACAGGATGCAGCAACTTGAGTTCTGGCTGTAGCAGTCCAAGCAAGTCACTGACCTTGGTGGGGTCCTGCAGACACTGTACTCCTGAATCTGTTCTCCTTTAGCTGAACTTTGAAAAAGGCCCATTTTAATTGAGATATTTCTTAGTCATTTATCTTGTCTTTCTCATTTCAGATGGAAGATTTTTTCAATACAGCAGTCATTTAGTTGCTTAGCCATTATTCTGGTCTCAGGTGCAAAGGAATAAAAGAGAGCAAAGCAGTACGACATGTAAGGATATGCTCATCTTGTCCACACAGTTTTGAAAACTCCTCCAGATGACTAGAGAGTGTAGTATTTGGATGGTTGTGCAATGGAAAGCTCCAATAAAGACAGCAACATTTGCCCCCAAGAACCCTAGAATGTCTCAGTCTGAGGGTCATTTGGAATTATTTAATGGGTGTTTCCAGCACTAACTGCTCTGTGACTCTGTGGCCCTGAATAGGACCTTCAGTGGGACTAAACAGCCCAATCCATACTCAATACAGGAAGATAAATTACTGTACTGCCTCACTGGTTGTTCTGCTATTGTGAAGCATATTGGTTTGACAATATGTGACTAATTTTGCCCACTCCTGACCAACTACTGCTGACTTTATGAATCAGGAATTTTGTTCATAATCAGGGAGGGATTAGCATGAACACCTCTCATCATGTAACAGCTATAAAATGTGTGGGGTGGCAAAATGTGACACAAGCAGACAAGTTATATACCACATAAGCCATCAGCTAGTGACTAGTTGGTGTGTTTAGTTTTGCCCAGTATAACCACTTTGCTACGAGGGAAACTCATGGACACCACTATATGACTGATGCAATCAAGTAATGCCATTTATTGTTCTGAAAACACCCCTTAAATAACCCGGATAGCTAACACACTGCACACACACTGCAAACCACCCCGTGACTGGTTAATGCGAATAACACACAACTCTATTGGTGTAAAATAAAGTCCTCATGATCACCCTCTGCGGCCGCTGTTTTTCAATCTTCTGCTGCGGCTTCTGTAAGTTTACATTCCTGTCCTTGTTGATCTCAACGGACAGTTCTTAAAAGTAGCTTTTCACTGCAGTCTTAAAGGCCTCGCAGCATAACTGCATCCAGAGCGTTGAGGTCGCTCACATGTCCATTTTCTGCAAGAAATTCCCCAACAAATCCCCTTTCTTTATTTTGAGCGACCCAGACTCAGTTGAAGGTTTTCTGAAACATTCCAACAATACATTGCAATAAACATGGTACTAACAATAAACCTACTAACATGGCTAATAACAGTCAACCCAATTCTACCAAATCAAACAACCATCTCGTCAAACCCAGGTGTTTCAGTCACTCATCAAATGCAGAGCTCA
>VWZG01002819.1:7045-20753 GCA_013396735.1 Grallaria varia
TCCCGCTCCGCGCGGGAGCTCCCGCTGCGGTGGCGCGGGATAAGGGGGTAGACATGGATGGACAGCCGCGGGAGGATTGGGAAAGGCCGGCTCAAGTCACGCCTGGATGGCGCAACGAACTGTTTGATGAGTTTGGGTTATTGGCAGGGCTTTATTGGTGCTCGTTGTTACAGGCTCAGGTACTCAAATCACCGAATCGTAGGATGTTAATGGTTGGAAGGGACCTTAAAGACCATCCAGTCCCAACGCCCCTTTCACACCTTTCGCTAGCCCAGGCTGCTCAAAGCCCTATCCAACTTAGTCTTGAACGCTGCCAGGGATGGGATATGCATAACGTCTCTGTGCAACCTGTTTCAGTGTCTCACCATCCTCACGGTAAAGAATTTCTTCCTAATACCTACTCTCTTTCTGTTTGTACCCATTACTCCTTGTCCTGTCACTAGAGTTACTTCAGAAGAGTCCCCTTCTGGGTTCCCTGTAGGCCCCTTCAGATATTCTAAGGTGCTAAGAGGTCTTCACACAACCTTCTCTCCAGGCTGAGCAGCACCAGCTTTCTCAGCCTGTCTTTATAGGAGAGGCAATGCCCTGTTCTGTGTGCAGACAGCACAAGGTGTATTGACCTTGGTACAGAATGACCGCACTTTGTACAGGTGGATTGGGAATCAGCCTGTACACCTGCAAGTAAACTGTGCAGTTTGTGGGTGACTTGTGTCTTCAGCTTCATGGGGAAATAGACACCTTTTGTAAAACTACAAGTAGAACCTTATTCAATAGGTGTTTCATACTGATCTTAACTGAATTAAGTTTGGTCTGTGGTACTAAGGCAACTAAGGTTTAGTCTGGAGTACTAAGGCAACACTGATCATTGACCAGTTTCACTTCTAAAAATAATATTTTTACTCTTCTTTAGTAATCAGTTTTACTTATACATTTATATATATATATAGTAATGTTAAAATCTCAGTTGATGTGATCTAAGACTGAGTAGAAAAACAATACATAGTAGTGCTGACTAGTTTACAAGTACATATTTTCAATTAATATTGAGACAATCTAGAATATATTTCAGGAAAAGAGTATTATGGAACTTAATATGTGTTTATGAGCTTTATACACTTATGGTCTGTCTGACTTTGGCCTCTCCCTTCTAAAATATCTAATTAAGTGTGCAAATTATGTTGAGTACTGTGTGGTTTTATGATCTCATCGTTGTCAAAACACTAGCAATATATGCACCGCTGAGATCTGTCTCTGATACCAAGGACTTGACTTAATAATCTTTTGTTCTTAAATTACGTAACTCTATTACATATTTTGTTATTTAGAGAACTTCAAATTTTATATTACATTTTCATTAAGTCTCAGTAGTGCCTTTAGCACTATGACTAATATTTGTTATGGTACTTTTCTTTCTTTCCTTCTCTGACATGTAGAGATGGATGCAAAGTTTAATGTTTTGGTGGTTTGGTAATTGCAAAATCATTTGCTGAAATTTGAAGTTATTTTTGGGTCATTTTCATCAACATGTAAGGATGCTTTTAATACTTTGAATTTGGAATGTGGCGAAGTATGGAGTGATTTCAGTTTATCTGCCCATGCACTGAGTTAAACAGTGTACCCTTAGAAAATTCTGCCCTTTGGAAGTGTGTTCTATGAAGTTTTTTGTGGCAGAGATATAGGCTATGATGGTGATCTGACAGTACAGGTCCATCTATTAGCTAGAGAAGGACCGAGAACTTCATATGAGGAGACACTCAGTATAGAAACTAGAAGGCAAATGTCATGAGCCACAAGTACACTGGATAGAGAGATGCTACAGTATTGTTGATATGCCAAAGCAGAAACTTCAGGCATAGGCATGTGGCATCACCATAGTCCTGCTAAGTGATTACAGGAGCAAAATAAAATAAAAACATCATTAGGTAATTTCTTCAATTAGTAAACTTAACATTTACAGAAGAGGGGTAATTTGCATCAAAACTTTCTAAAGAACTACACCAAGTTCTTCAAAAAGCTCTTTAGGCAGAGAGGAGAAAGCATATATGTGAAGTTGGTTCCTCCAGTGCCTGAGCCCTCAGCTGTGCAGTATCCCCGACACCCTGACCTTTCGGCCTCCTGGCACTTGGATACTCGCGGGTACCACAGTACACGGAGGCACCATCGGCTCCTCATGCTGCACTCCTTCCTTCTCTTACAGTACTCTGACTAGCCTGTGAGCTGGCACAGGTCGCAGTTTTCCTGCACCCCAGATGTAAATGCATGCTCAGCATCTGCTTCCTGCTGCCTCAGGTCTCTGTGCTCACAGGCCGGGCAGCCCGGGAGGCCCAGCTCACAGGCTTCTACAAAAGCTTTGTCTGAATGACTTCCTCTGGAAGTGCAAGACCCTGTGCAAGTGCTGCAAGGAGCTGCACAGGTCAGGGGCAGGCTGTAGAGAGTGGTGGGCAGCAGCAGTCAGGGAGGGTTGGGGACAAGAAATCACAGAATCAACAGAATCAGCTGGGTTGAAAGAGACCTCTGAGATGATCAAGTCCAATCTATGAGCGACCACCATTGTGTCAATTAGACCACGGCACTCACTGCCACATCCAGTCTTTCCTTAAACACCTCCAGGGCTAATGACTCCACCATGTCATCAGGCATCTCATTCCAATGTCTAATCACACCTTCTGTGAAGAAATTCCTCCTAATGTCCAACCTAAACTTCCCCTGGCACTACTTAAGACTATGTCCTTTTGTCCAGTCACTCGTTTTCTGGGAGAAGAGGCTGATCCCCACCTTGATACATTGCTCTTTTAGGTAATAGAGAGCAATAAGGTCCCTCCTCTTCTCCTGGCTAAACAACCCCAGCTCCCTCAGCCCCTTCTAATAGGACATGCACTCCAGACCCTCCAGGAGCCTTGTTGCCCTTCTCTGGACCTGCTCCAGCACCTCAACCATCCTTCCTAAACTGAGGGGCCTGGAACTGGACAAAGTACTCGAGGTACAGCCTCTCTAGTGCCATGATGGGTTACTTCATTTTTAGCCTTTCTGAATTAACATGAAAGAAGGCATAATACTAAATCTGCTATGTGTACATATATAAAATGTAATTACACTGTATATACTATGTATATATTTCACTGTCCCTCGTCTTAGCCAAAAGGCCAAGAAATGCCATATTTATAGGCCTGAGATGGGAAGTATGAGGGGATTTGCAGCTTTCAAAGAGAAATGCCATTTTAAATCAGGTTTAACACATCTTAACAATCATTTTCAACAGGTCATATGGGGACCAGACCTCCTTGCTCCTTGCTGACACGCACTGAAGTCTTCTCAGGTGAGGGGAAGGGGGGGGCAGGCACTGATCTCTTTTGTCTGGCAACCAGTGATGGGACCCGAGGGAATGGCCTGAAGTTGTGTCAGGATAGATGTAGGTGAGATATTAGACAAAGGTTCTTCACCCAGAGGGTGGCTGGGCACTGGGACAGGTTCCGCAGGAAGTGCTCCCAGCAGACACTCTCAGGCACGTGGTGTAACTCTTGGGGTGTCCTGTGCAGGGCAGGGGTTGGACTCGGTGATCCCTGTGGGTCCCTTCCAACTCCACATATTCTGCGATGTAGTCGTAGCTCACTGCGACTGCCGCTCCCTCTGGCTCCCTTTGTCCCACCTCGCCCCGTGTCCCGCTCCGTTCCCCACGGGTGTGTTCCCCTGAGCGCTGCTCGTCGGCGGTGATCGGTGAACAGCCAGTCAGCTGGAGGCTGTTTCGGTGGGGCCGGGCTGTCGGAGTGCTTGGCTCCCGCTCCTGGCCCGCCCCAGGTTCCTGCTGGGATCGGCTCCAGGCGCCGCGGGGGCGGGGGCGGGAGCAGACTCGGCATCTCGCAACACCGAGCAGCCGCGGCGGGGGTGCCCCCTGGTGGCCGCTGCGCGCCCCGCAGGCCGCGGCGGCGGGGCGGGCGTGTCGCCACCCCTTGCCCCGCTGGGAGAATCCATTGCTGGGGGAGCCCAGACAGTGCGGAGCGGGAGATCTGCCGGGCATCGCCGCCCGAAGCACTGCGGAGACGGGCGGCCGTCACCGCCGAGCTCCGCCTCGGCCGCGGCTGCGGAGCGGCGCGGAGGCGCGGGCGCGCTGTGGAGGGTTGTGTCCCGCTCGGCCCGCGCTCCCCCTGCGCGGCGCGGCGGTGGCGCGGCCCCGGGTCAGGCTGAGGCGCGGCGGCGTGAGGCGCTGTCAGAGCCGTGGTGTGAGTTCGGCCCAGCCCCGCACCGGCACCGTCACCGCTGCCATGGAGCCCCATCGCTGGCTGCCCCTGGAGGCCAACCCCGACGTGAGTGCCCGGGCTGGGCCGCGGGAGGGCTGCCCGCTCTGCAGCCAGCCTGCCGGGGGGTGGGCGGCACGATGGCGGAGGGCAGAGGAGAGGGCTCGAGGCTGCGCCGCCTCGGCAGGGTCAGGGAACGGGGGAGGTCTTAGCCCATAGATCCGACTGGAGGTTTGACTCACTTTTCTGCTTTCTTTTCAGGTCACGAATCAGGTAAGCACCTTTTATTTGAGGTAACCTTTAGTCTCTCTGCAGCCCGTCTTTCTTCTTTTCATGTATTAAAGGCTCCTACTTCTTCAGGGAGAGTGTCTCTTTCCTCCCTTACGCGTGTCCGCGCTCAGTCTTCTCATGCTGGTCCGCGCTGGAACCTCTCACGTAAAGATACTATATGAAAGAAAAAAACTCAAAAAACCACCAGTAAAAAGATAGTAGTTATGGCCTGGCTATTAATGTAGTGAAATCCCTGATGTGTTTCAAAGTGGATTTTAATTAATTATTAAAACGTTATTATATATTTATATATAATGTGTGCCTGTTGTGAGCATGTACATGATGGTTTCGTGCATGTGTATGGACCTGCTTGCATCACTGTATTGTAATCTCATTCTTCTTTGGCTGACCATAGGAAATAATGTAATTTTATTGTATTTCCTCTTTGCTGCTTATGCAGGACCATATATGCCTGATTTGTTGCTCTTTTTGTTAGCTTCCTCTTTCTAGTCGGGTTCTACCATGCTTTTTCTAGTTCGCAAAATGATGCTCGCACTAAATAAGCTCTGGCTGGAAGGAAATCATACATACTCCAACCCTGCATCATGTTCTTAGTAATAATTTTAAGCATCTTTAACAAGGACTAGAGGTCAGATGTTGATTTCAGCAGGCCTGTTGATAATGTTAAAGATTGTCTTTGAGCCAAAAGGCTCTGAAGCTTGCAGCAGTAAAATTACATTCTTAAAACTATATTGTTTAAATATTTTGGAAACGAGAAATTTCTGTGTGTGAAGAATGTCTTGTTTAGTTTTTTTTTTTTGTTATGGTTGCTGTGACATACAAACTCCATCTTCAGGAGAGGAAAGGGTTATTTGATGCTGAGTTGTTTTGTACATGGTAGTTTCCTAGGACAAATAATTTGACGATATAGTATTGCTGCTGTGGAGCAATTTGAGACTTTTTTTTTTTTTTTTTTTAAATTTTGGAATTTGGAGACTAAATTCCAGTTTGGACGAAAATAAGTGTGATCCATCTCTCTTGCCCGTCAGCTTTGCATTGGTGATGGATGATACCTATCAGTTGTGGGTGATCATGGATTATAGGAATTTGTACTCAACAAGTAATTTCTTGTTAGTATTTCTGTGTAGAAGAGGCCACTTGAGACCACTTAGACTTTCTGAGCAATTGTAACTGACCAGGGGTTGTTATTATCTAGACTGGCAGGTGTATATTAAATCAAAAAAAAAAAAAGGGTGAGCATTGAATATGAATGCACCTTGCCTTATTAGTAGTTGTTCTTTTATTCTCATCAGCACAGTAGTTAACTGTAACAACGGGGCTGTTAGTCACAAGTTATTCATATCCTGCTTATGTTTAGACCAACAATAATAGTAATTTGAGATTCAAATGAAGTTGCAAAACCATTTTTAGAAAATCCTATTCAGGGATGTCTGCAAGGACAGACATTTTTTGCAGCACTCTCTACTGTGCTCTGTAAAATATTCCAGAAGTCTTCAGAATTAAAAAACCCCAGTGGTGTGCCTCTACAAACTGTAATAGTTGTGTCTGGTAGTAGATTAGTACATGCTAGGTGGGGTAGTGAACTCTTAAAACAAAAGTGAACTCTTAAAACCAGATTCCAATGGCCTGTAAAATGCATGGCTTCTCCAGTATTAGATTGTAGTTAGAACTCTCATTACAATTTAACAAATGCTTAGGCTGTTTTGATTATTGTACCAATCATTTTATTTCCTTTTTTAATATTAACTAAAAATGTACTAAATGCAGGTTCGGTTGCTTTTAGTATGTTTTTACCATACTGTGTGTTCTCTAGTTATGAAATATAAGTTGTAAATTTGAGGATTTCGATCTTTGTGGTAGAAATTCAGGCAATAATGGAGAGGAACTGGTATTTATCAGTTATAGGCAATGTGAAATCTTTCAAAAATATCTCAAAAGTTTTGCTGTATTGGAAGTGTTTACATTATGTTGCAAGTCTAGGAATTTCTAAATCTTTAGTGTATATAGAACCTCTCTGTTGCCTATGTGTTAAAATTATTTAAAGCTTCAGAAACTGGCTGGTGAGGATAAACAGGAATATTCCTTCTTAGTTCTAATGATTTCCAGTGGCAATGACTCACTCAGAGTACCACAGTCATGTATCTGTTTTTAAGAAAGAATGTACTACAGTTAAATGTACCACACAGTGGTAATTGTAAGCAGTCAAGTCAGTAGTTAAATGTACCATACAATGCTAATGTAATTGTCATAGTACAGTTTTTTTCTCTTTCACTTCTATAGTGTGACAGAATGAATTGTTGTCCACCTCTGATACAGAATGAGTTGATGATTCAGCATTTACAAAGCTCCACTTTGTGTACAGTGATGACAGGGAATGGTTTCTTCTCTTTGACCTTCAGCTGGGGGGCCTGCCATGACCCCTGCTGCCCTTCTTCCTGAATCTCTTATGAGATTCCCCACTAATGGGAGAGAGAAGGCAAGAAAATCGTGTTTATCTGCCTGCTGTTTACCGCATGATGCTTGTCTGTGTATCTTGTTCTCAATTTCTTATACTACCCTAAAAAAATCCCAGGCTGCATGCAAATTTTTGGAATGAAGAGATAAAAACACAAGCTGATTGTTCTTCATCATGAAGTTGCTTTAGCCTGACTTGCAACCCACAACTGATTGCCTAGCAAGTGTAGATAAACGAATGAGTAGTATTGATGGATATCTTTCTTGATGTCCCACCTTTTTTCTTGCTCTTCCTATTCTTCATCTCACACATTTTAAGAAATATCCTTACTTCGTGGATAAGGTACCATTTCAGCTCCTGTCTTCATTATATCCAGATAAGGGTAGAGTAATTCGTTGCATCTAATTAGTGCCCAAGCAGTGGCCTCAGGTAGCTCAAAGGTAAACTACTGATATTTGGCTGTGGTTTGAGTTTCTCTTGCCCCATAGGTTTCTTAGTTACCTTCCAGCATTATTTTCAGGCCTTTGATCCTACTTTTTTGGGTTGTTTGTTTGTTTCTTTGTTTTTTAAGCCATTAAGGTATTGAGAGTTAGCTCAATTTGTCAGATTTGTTTTAGCCCATGAACACCCATGACAGCTGTGACTTTAGAGTTACAGGGCAATAAAGATCACAAAACATAGAACAAATGGCAGAAACTGGATGCAGCATCTTCTCCCATTTATGGAACACATATCTTCAGGGTGTTAGGCAAATACAGAGATTAAGTATCTCGGAAACAGATTTCCTAAAAGGTCTTTCCATTTCTGAACTCTGAAACACTGTTCCACAGGCATTCCCAAAAGAAAGCTGCGCTCATCAGAGTATTTGAAAAGGCACTGCACAAGGTTCCTGAAGTGTTTTGGGAAGTAGTATCGAAGATAAATTACTGTTTTGGAGTGAAAGGATGTCGGATGTGAAGAAACACAGATGTCCTTCTGAAAATGCTTAGCTAAACTTTTTTTTTTCAGGTGAGAGAGTGGAGTTCTAGTCTTCAGTGGTAAGCAGAGTGAAAACAGTGGAGATAGTGTGCATGCTTGGAAAACAGCTTATTATTATGGGTGTAGCCTCAGAAAGTGGAAAACCAGGACTCTGTGTGTGTCTTTCTGTAAAGACCACACCTCAGAAAACCTTCCACAGAGCCAGCAATGGGCTGTGGGGCTGTGGCACAGCATAGCAAAGAATGAGCACAAGAATGAATATGAGGGAATTGTAGATGTCCACTGTGAGACAACTTCACAACTGGCTTTTTCTAATTTCAAGTACCGCCAGCTCTGTAGCTCTCTTGCTGAGTTAAAATAGGGAGATATGTTACAAAGGGAAAATTGTAACTTGTTTTGGGGTTTAGAGTATTATATGAATAGTTGGATAACTGACTTAGATCTATCTTTGTACGTTCTTCAGTAATTGAAAGCTAAAAAACCCCATATATTTAATTTCTGTATTTCTACTTAACCACTTCTGGCCTTTTCTTATGCTCTTTATTGCTCAGTTTCTTAGTTTTTGTAACAAGGAAACACTGTCTTGAAGACAGAACGGGATGCTACGGAGTGAAAAACAAGCAACAGTGGTTTATGCCATACATTATCATGTGGCACTGAAAATGCAACTTCCGTATTTTTCTTGCTTAAAGGACCAGCAGAATCAGTAGAATCCAATTATTGTAATAGTAAAACTGTACAAAAGAAATATGTATAATAGCTCATTTCAAAAAGTGGATTGATCCAGCTCATCCCTGTTATGAATAACCTTTTAGATCATGGAAACAGGTCTCTTAAGTGTTTTTTATGGTATAATACAGTATCCTGCTTTAAACCAGTGGCTCAGTACCTGCATCTCAGGACTCTAAACATTCTGAAGCTCTTGCTCACTGGGGTGGTTTCAAGGGAAGCTTGGGTCAGCTGGTTAGTCCAGTTTTGTGCATGCTTTGCATTGCTAGCTCTGGGATGCCCTGGGTTAATATATATGCAACACTAACTATAAGGCTCAGCTGCTCTTTTAGACACCCTAAAGAAAGAAATGGTAAGAATTCTGTGAGTGCACCTTTTCTCACATTTTTGTTGATGTTGAAAGTGTTCTTTCTCCCTCCTTCATTGCAAATTTTGAAAAGTAAATTTGTTATGATGATAAATGAGCTGTATTCTTTGAGCTTCATAATGAGGTCCTGTAATAGAGAGCTTGAGGATGTTAAAGAATCTGCAATAAATCTTGAATTTCCCAAGGAAGTGTGTTATAATGGAACATCTCTTGTTTGAGCAAGATCAGACTGTGGCCACCCTAATTGAGGAGTAGATGGTAAAGACGAGTAATACACCTCATGTAAGTTCCAGCCATCTCTTTGCTCCTGGTATAACTTTTGACCTGCTGTACAGAACTAAAGTTTCTACACCTCCTGCATATGACTGATGTGACACCTTTTCTAAGATTTATTGAAAAATGAATCCTTCATTTTAATTCCATAAATGTCATGATAAAAGAACGAAGAAATGTATCCCTGTAATGTCCTAACAGTAGAACATTTTTTGGGTGGTTCCCTTATTTTTAGAAAGGAATTTCACTTCTGAAGCAGACTTGGCTTTGTTATACGCCTCTAGGAATGATGTATGAAGAATTGAAAGCAAAATACTCTGCATTTATATATTTAATATAGACCATTTAGTAAGAATTGGATACTTTAAGGGGTGAATAATTTTCTTTTTCTTCATAATTCCATCAGTTACATTTTACTCAGTCTTATTACTTTTTAGGGAAAAAGATTAGCTTCAATTCAACACAGTGCCAAAAATTCTTATGCTTTAATGAAAAAGTTAGAAAATACTTTCTAATTGGTTTATTTAGATGTAGTGCTGCCAATTTCCTAAAGCCATAGGCACACTTTGTTTTTGCATAACAAAGTCTTAGTTGTAGTTTTTTTGTGATACAGTGATGCTTTAATCCATTGAAAAGAAGTACAATAAAATATAGACTTTGTTGGTGTCTTGCTTTGCATTTGTGCTTTGAAGAGAACTACAACAGTTGGTTCTTCCCACAGAAGCTCTTTGACTTCTGCATCTCAGTGTCTGGAAATGTTTGTGCATTTTGCCAGTTTCATGTTTTCATAGAAGTTCCAACTTGTATACAAACACCTCAGTAAAATGTGGAAAACTCAGTTTTCAGTATAAAGCCTTAGTATTCAGATTGTGACTTTTTTTGAAATATTTGGAGGTGCTGTCTAAATTTAATTGTGCTTAAATTTCAAAGTCCTATTTCGGTTCAGTTTTTATCTTCACTTTATTTTTACATGCATGTGACGAAGTAGAAAAGTTCATTGCTACTTTATACAATATTTAAGTTGTGCATTTACTACTTAAGAAGTATTCTGTTAAAACAAATTACACCCTTACGTTGCCTTACCTCACTTACCCTTTCCACATCTCCATCAAACTCACTGATCAAATCTTCCTGCTGTCTCTGTGATTCTGTTGGCAGAAGTAGTATTGTTAACTGCTGAAGTCAATTCACCTGGGGTGCCTTTGTCCACTGGGTTTCCATTCTGCTTTTGAGGTTCTTTAAAAATAAATAAATAAGCACAAACCCTTTTTCTGTTTTTTAAATTAAATCAATTTCATTAACCTAAAAGGTATCTGGTGTACCTCAGAACAGAATAGTGTGTTAAAGGTAACTGTTCTGTGCTTCTTTCAATGCTTAATATTTAGTAGGTTAAAGTAGTGGTAGCAGCAATTAAAACAGTATAGGTTATGCCACATGCTGCATAGGTAGCATGTCTAAATGTTATTATTGTAATGTTTTTTCTATTAATCAATATTTAGATACACAGATTTACAGTTTATTGTCATTTAGAACAGAATGAGGTTGACTGGAAGAGACCTTTTGAATTCTGCAGACCAGCCATGCCCTGTTCAAACTGATTCTCAGCAACCTGTCAAGTTCTGAATTTCTCAAAAGATGGAGACTCCACAGCTTCCTGGGCAGTCTGTGCTAGTGTTTTATCATCTTCGTTATTTTTAAAATTTATCTTTTAATGTGTTCCTTATCAAGGTCAAATTTCCCTGTGTTTCAGCCTGTCGGTTTCTCATTTTTTTACTGTGCTTTGCTGAGATCATTCTGTCTCCATCTTCTCTGCACTCTCCATTAGCTAGTTAAAAATGGTAATAATCAGATGAGGAAGAAGCGCCTTCTGGAATACTGTGGGAAAAGAGAAATTCATAGGAAGTGCAGATAAGGGGTATGTGTAAACTTCAACAGTGGCTTTTTGATAATGGTTAGCTGAACCTGTGAAAAACCAGGACATGTTTTCCAGGAAGGAATTTTAAAACAGTAAGAAAAAAGACAACCAAAAATGTGGCAACAATCAGTGAAAATAAAGTTCTGAAACAGTTAATACTAGATAAAGATATAGGGGGGTTTTGTGTTGCTGTTGTTCTTCCTGAGCTCCTGGTAAGTCTTCTGTAATTGCAGCCAAATATTTTTTTTCTTTTCTAAGGTAAATACTCGAAGACCTATAAATTAAGAATAGTCAGCAGTGTGATAAGCAGTGTCTGAGAAAGAGAATCTGATACTCTCTTGTGCAGATCTAGAGAAATAGAAAGCTGCTATTTTAGGCTATCTTGAGTACATAGTTAAGAGAAGGTAAGCAGCTGAAAGTGAGTGAGCCCTTGACGTACTCTAACTGTTTCTTCCAGTAGAATAAAATTGCTTGGGTAGTCACTGAATAACTGGAACACAAAGCAGCAGATATCTCTCCCTTTAAGCAACGCTGTGTAAAAAGCATACAGAGCTGCCTGCTGTCCTGAAACAGGAATGATTTTGTCAGTGTGCAAGGGGATGCTTCACCTGGTGCCTGACTGACTGCATTTTTTACCAAAATCTTTGTCTGGCCTAGGAAAGAGTCAGAAAATGACTGAGAGAGGGGGAAAAGAAATTTAATGTAGGTATTAGTGTGACTTACCAAAACGGAAGCTGTTGCTTTTAATATTTCTTTTTCTGACCTTCCTGTGTGACATGTAATATGTGTTTTTGTCCCTCTAAAGCACTTTACCTGGTTCCTAACAACTTGGTTTTATTCCTACAAAATTTCTTCTCCCTAGCCTCGCTAAATACAGGTTTGCCTTCTTTTTACCTATTCAGAGCACAGTTGCCAAAGATTAGATACCTGGCTGTCATTGACTGAACTCCACCTTTTTATTTGCATGTATCCACATTAAAAATTAGTTCCATATATTGGTTTTAAGGATTCTTCCCATCCTGACAGCTATTGCTCATCTGTTAGCCAACTGTCAGTCTCTTACATGGGGGCTTATGCTGCGCAGTTTTTAACATCTACTGAATAATTTTTTGAAAAATATTTCAGTCTTTATTTTTTCCCAGCCCTGAACGAAACCCTTTTGATACACAGAGCGGTATCTTCTTTGCCTATTTTGAGTCTCTCCTTAGTACTTATTTTTGTTTTACAGTTCTACAGTAAAGTTGTTAGGCTGATTGTGTGTTAAGATCACTGCCTATGCTCTTGCTCTCTCTGACCATAGTTTCTTATCATCACTCTCCTTGTTTATTAGAAGTCATGATTTCCTAGATGGTAAAGTTTCTAGGTGATGTTGTAACCCTATATCTCTTTCATATTGTAAATACTTTGTAATGCTTCTGAACAGATGGGTATATGAATGTACTTATTTAATATTATGCCTTTTTTTTTTTACTTTTCCAGTTCCTCAAACAGTTGGGTATATATCCTGACTGGCAATTTGTAGATGTTTATGGTATGGAACCAGAATTGCTTAGCATGGTGCCAAGACCTGTATGCGCAGTCCTACTTCTTTTTCCAATAACAGAAAAGGTAAATGTTTATTTAATAATTATTTAGTCACTTCTGTTGTAAATGAATGGAAATCAATAGTTTGAATCTTGCACTTTGGTGCCATAATAGAATCAAGATGAGACTGAAGCCTTATTCAGGAGCTTTCTTAATTTGAAATAATGGAACAGAATGCTTCCTTCAGAGCCTTCTTTTGATAACCTTGCATGTATATTCCTGATTTTTCAGATTGTAATGGCAAAGGGTAATGTACGAGCACAGAAAAATACACCTCACATTTTTCTATTGCAGACAATTTAAGGCTTTTTTTTTTAAATACGCACTGTGAAATGGCTCAATTACTATTTTTAGCAGAAACCTATAATAGCATAAGCAAAATGAGAGGTAGAGTGGAGGACTCCCAAATGCTACTCCTTTTTGAGTTTTCATTCTGTTGCCGTGACCTAACTTCAATCTACTTTCAGTTCAGTCGTCAGTATTGATACGGCTTTTACTTCTTGGAAAGGTGGGGTGCATTTCTAAGATGAAAGAGAATTTCCACCCCTTCTTTCTCTATTTTATATTTTGTAACAGTTAATTTGGTTAAACATTCAAGTCTGTTTGTTTTGTGTCATCATCTGGTTTTACATAGTGTTATTCACAGTGATCTTTCAAGTTATAAAAATCTTATGTGATTGTGATAAGATCAGCCAGAAAGTTTGAAATTAATCTGCTCAAACTTCATTCTTTTAGTATGTCTCTCAAAGAGAACATGGGGCTTATAAGGTCAAACCACTTAGCTATTAAAGTTTAACTTCTACAACAAGTGTTTAAACAGAGAAAAGAGTGACAGGTCGGTTTTCTTACACATTAGGTCCTGTAAACTTCTCCACGGACACCCC